>JADRCH010000082.1:6466187-6567233 GCA_019843965.1 Rhynchomys soricoides | reverse complement strand
GGCAGAGGCAGAGGCAGAGGCAGAGGCAGAGGCAGAGGCAGAGGCAGAGGCAGAGGCAGAGGCAGAGACTAGGTTGTCATAAGTTCAGGGCCAGCATGGGTTAAATGTGAGTTCTGGGCTATCCAAGGCTCCATATATGATCTTGTCTTACGAAAGACAGACAACCTACAAATATGGGGAATTTGGGGGAATATAGATGGCTTAAGAAATCTATTTCCCTCCAAGATTGGGTCTCACTAGTAGACCTGTACTGGAACTCACTATTTAGACCAGGCTAACCTACAACTCCAGAGATCTGCTTGCCTCTTCTTCACAAGTGCTGGGATAAAAAGCATAAGCCACTCTGCCCAGAATTAAACAATAAATAAATCTAGTACCAACAACAGTTGGCAAGTATGTCATATCTACCTGCCTTTTCTAGGGATTAAGCTTGGTTGGTGAAGAAAGTAGGCCCCTACAGTTGGTGACTTATTCCTGAAATCTCATAACTAGGGAGGTGAAGGTAATGTATGAGCTTAGGTCCAACCTTGGCTACATGGTAAAATACAAGCTAACCTGGGCTACAGAGTGGAACCCTTCCTCAAAGAAATAAACAAAATGAATCATTGTAAGAAAGATGATGAGAATCAGAGGCCTATGAAGTACCTGGTGATTATCGCCAAAGTCCTTCCTTATGGGTTTATTTTAACTTTAGAAGATGAAGAGATTGTGAAGCTCTGAAGGCAGTGACCAAGTCCTCATTCATCATAGACGGGGACATGTTGTACCTCTCTAAAAAGGGCAATGCCATCATTAGGGCTCTGTATCCTTGATCTTACAAAGACTTCAACTCAAAATGGCAGCATACCAGGGGTTTATGTAACTAAATACATTTTCGGAGAAAGCTCACACCCATTCAATAGAGTCTACCTACCAGATACACGTAACAAAAAAGCACAGCCATCATATGTCCTACACAGCATCAAAATGTCCATGTGAAAATAATAAAATAAATTATGCTTTCTAATGATAAGTCATTATGGTAAAGCCTCCCAAACCACCTGTTCCTATCAACTCCTGTCAACGGATAACAGGATAATAAAGTAGGCTCGCACACAGGAATCTGCAGCCAGGAAGCTGCATGGGATCCTCTGCATCTTGAGAGTATCTTCTTTTAAAATCTCACAGCTGCAGTGCACTAAGGCACTCGGGTCCTCTGAACTGGTGATCCAACCCAACTAAAACATCTTCTCTTAACCCAACAATCAAACTTCTTCACAGTTTACCTTTAGCCTGGTTTATTGGTCTCCTTTTCTCTTGTCTTTATCATTTTAATTGTTGCATAAACCTTGCTTTGAACTTGTTCTCTTTATAGCTTTCTTTATGTTCATCAATGTTGATACAGGACGCAGTCTTTTTAATCGGTTATATAACGATCTACTTTGTAAATTTCTTTTTACATACCGCTTCAGGGCTTCAGGCCTGTGACACACATTTTGCTGAACCCTGATTCCAGCATTATTTGTTCTAAACATTTAACATGTTCCTTGTAATTTCTTAATTTGACTCCTTGATTCTTTACAAATACACTGTTTCATTTTAACCTTCACAGAACTGGAAACTTTTATCATTTCTCAGGGATTCTCAGTGCTCTGTTTAGAATACATGCAATGTTTAACTATTATCCTTTTTAAGTTACTAGTGATTTAAGTTTTTGCTAAATGTAACTCTTGATATATTTTCTTGAGCTCTTAGAATTAGCGTGAAGCCACTTCTTCTGGGATAAACTTTGAACCACACGAACATAAGTTCTGTTGACGGAAATGACCGTTCATCTTCACCATGCTTACTGATCTCTGTCAACTAATCAACTGCCATGAAAAGAAAGTCAAATATATATGCCAATATATTTGTGGACTTACCATTTTCTCTTCCTTCCAGTTTTGTTTAAGTAAGGGCAGTGAATTGAGGAACTCTGTCTTTCACTTGGATTAATCTTTCTATCATCAGGAATAATGCATGTGTGGGAGAAGACTTACCATGACTTCTACTTCCTTGGATGTTACTATGGCCATTCTAGCTTCCTAAATATTTAGTCTTCATGCAGTGTTCACCTTTCTGTCCTTTTATTTGTTTGGTGTTTGTTTAATTAGGCCTCTCTCTCTGTTTGTGTATTTGAGTATGTGTGTATTTGTGTGTGTGTGTGTGTGTGTGTGTTTGTATGTGTATGTGTATATGCTTGTGTGTGTGTGCCCACATACACAAGGTGCATGCAAGTACAGGTAGAAACCAGAAGAGGGTTTCTGATCTCCTGAAACTGGAGTTACACATGGTTGTGAGCCACCTGGAAATGGTGCAAGAAATAAAACTATACATGGGGTCCTCTGCAAGAGCAGCAAGAGCTCTTAATCACAGAGCCATCCCTCTAGGCTCAGTTTTATGATTTTGTATTTAACTCAAATCTGTTTGCCACTTCCACTTTCCCCCCTCATACCTTGAATTTTTATTCAATCTAGACACTTCTATTTTAAAAAAACCTTTTGGGCTTAATAACATTGGCTCCACTGTGTGTTTGACTCAAGTAATTATTTTCCTGCTAGTCTTTGGTCTGTTACTTTTGCTCCACCTACCATTGTGTATAACAACTGAGTGTTTTGTTATTTCATGAGGTCTCCATGACTAGCCTGGCTGAGAGCTATAACACCCTTTCCAAATTCCTTTCAACAGTTACTTATCATTTTTAGAAAAGAAATAGTCTAGAAAATTATACTCTGTATTTAAATGTCTATCCCTTTCAGCTCTCTTTGCTCCGTATTTTAAACACAAATTTTCGATTGGTTACACGTTCTTTCTTAAATAACGTGGTTGTATAGCCCTTGCAGCCCATAAGGACTAAAGAACAATTTGTTCAATTGTTCAAAATAATTTTGTTTCCAAGAGGTATTTATTTCACATTTATCTTATGAGAATTGAGTTTAGGTTACCAATTCAGAAGATGATACATTGTCACAATTTGAGAAACATTTTCTTTCTCTCCTTCCGTAGAACCTTTGAAGTTGGTATTTGGAGGTTTTCAATGGTCATGTCTAGAATCAGTCATCTTTCTTTTCTCATGTACAGTGCTTGGTACTGGGGAAATTTCCTGATAGCACTCAGAACTCTGACTTAGCTCCTGTTCCCTGGGAACCCAACATAGATTTTCTAATTGTTAGAGCACAAGAATTTGTATTCAAACACACAGCAAACTACAAACACACATTGAACAACCACAGACAACCACAAGCACGTGCACGTGTGTGTGTAGTAGTGAGATCTACCCAGGGGTTTGCAATTCTTAAAATCCATGCATTATAGTAACATTATTTGCATTGGCTTTGTCTGGTTAAAGTAAGATTAGTTGTAGTTTCAATAGAGCCTGTAACAGAGTTCACTTTGAATAGCCCAGAATTTGACATCATTGCCCTTACCTCAAACAAAATCATTTCAACATTTCCATTATCTATTCAGTCTTTAATGATACAATGCATATAGTCTGATACAATTTCATATCCTGATTATAGTGGATGACATGACTCTATAGCCTGGAGCAGTTCTTATAAAAGAGCTGATATTTATCTGAGAATGTACTATGAGAATTCTCAAATTTTTTATATTATATTAAATAATTGAGATGTCTATAAAATCAATTCATTTCATTGTGCTTAATAAAATATTCAAGAATCTTGAGCTTGAATGACTATCTTTTCATTTATTTTTAGTTATTTGTACAAAGGGTAGCTTCAATCTATATGTATAATTTTGATGATTCTGTATGTACTAATTAAGAACACAAATATATAAGTTTCAATTTTAATATAATGAACAAAATCAGCTTAATAATTAATCTAGGAGTAAAACATTATTTCATTGATTGAACTCATCAACATTATTACTTTTGTTCATTCTTATTCTGGAAAATCATAATTATTTTATAATGATATTAACACTACAGTATCCTAACTACCATATTAATTATAATAAATTGTCATGAGTTTTGTGCTACTTAAAGTATTTCTCAAAAGAATAAAGAAACTAAAGTCTGAGAAATTAGTTAGGAGACAGCTCAATTAATCAGAAAGCAGAGCGTAGAAGCATTGAGGAATTAATCAAATCCAGATAAGTGAGTATGTCCTGATATATACATATATATATATATATATATATATATATATATATATATATATATAATGTGAATTTCACAGACTGTCTGTTCTATTCAGTCATGAGCAATTGAATGGACCATTGTAAGAAGAAAAGGCCCATGCTTTGTTATATAGTTTTAGTAAGTCAAAACTACTTGCGCATCTTATAAACTAAGGTCGTAAAATTATGCACAAGAAATATAAGAGTTATTCAATTCATGCCAATCAAGGCCTCAACAGTCCCTGACTCATGCTTCAAACTAGTTTCTCATATTTTTATTTTATTTAACAGAATATTTCTGTTATCCTTTGGAGAATTTCATATATGAGCACACTCCCAATCCTCTCTGTAACTTTTCCCAAATCTTCCTTCTAATCTTCCAACCCCTCCTGACTTCCTGTCCTCTTTTTTGATGGCCCACTGATCCAATTTGTTCTTGCCATGCTGTATAGGTATGGAGCCAACCATTAGTTCATGCTCTATTCTCTAGGGGTCATATTCTTAAAGGAAACATTTTATTTTTTCTGCTGACTTCTTATAAATAAATTTTAAGATAAGATACTCAAACTATCAAATTTAAATTTTAAAGACAAGTTATCAATAAAATGCTGAGGTACTCTAATGTTGAAGACACATTATCAGCGAGATAAAAATATATATAATAAATCTTCAGCTCTCAGTGTTAGGTAACTCTTGAAATGAAAAGCTGAGTCTTCTTAGAAGCTGGAGGTTACTCCATTTTTAACAAGGAAGGAAGTTAAGATGGATTTAGATCAGATGATATTGAGTGACAAGTTTATTTGTAAATAACAAAAACTAAAGGTTTTTAGAAAATTTATTTTTCAAAGTACTTTTCTTAGTATTTACTAAAGGAGACAATAAATGATCAATGCCACATACTATAGGAACAGCCTAATAGATATTTCTGAATCTAGGGCAAAGCATTTTCCATAATTTATATCACAGTGAGATGAAAGGAAAAGATTTTATGGGAATTTGGGGCTGAATGGAAGTCATAGCAGGGAAATGGTTTATACATGTTTGTGCTTCTTTTTCATTAACTTTGGCTTGGTTGTTGAGGCAGGAGTTTTGCAGTCTTTCCCCACTTGGTCTCCAACTACCCAGCTCATATGTCCCTCCTAACTCATTGCAAGAGCAGAGGCTGACGCCACCATGTCTTGACATCCACCCAAGAGCTGCTTAGAAGAGCTTAAGTTTCTTCTCATTATGCATAAGTCTCTTGACTTTAATTTATAGGATGTTTTAAATTTATATTCAAATTATGAAAACATTTGAGTACATTTCATTACATTGTAGGCGATCTTCAGAAAAGAGTCTTTCATATCACTGTCAATCAGAAGATGCCAAGGACAGGCACAGCAGATGTCCTTTGTCCATAGCTACTGCTACACTATGTCAAGGTGACAAACATAAGCAAAATAAAGGCAAAATTCAGTACAGGGAACATTTATACATGGTCATGGTGACCATCTATGCCTGCTTACAGATGAAGGATACAAGCTGGTTTTAAAAATTAATAGATTTAAACAAAGGGTAAAAATGCCCCTAGATAGCAATGATACTGACTAAAGGATCTGAGAACAGGGCAGGGCCATAGTTAATCTCTTTTTAGCTTTTAGTTCCAAAATGTTCTAAACATTATAAAAATAAATAAACATATCCCTTAATCTAGCTCTCAAGTGTATAGCCATAACAATTTTTCATATTACATCCGGTACATTTGAAGAAACCAATTTCAATTGATAAAACCAAAACTCTAAAACTCACCCGGTCTGATGTTAATGGATTTATTTGCTTTACAGACATACTGCTCAGGGATGGCTATGGCGGAACACATCTCTAACTTCAGAAACTGCAAGGTGAAGGTAGGAATGTGAGTGGCTAAGGTAAATTTAGCTGCATAGTAAGTATAAAACCTACTGGACTACTTGATACTTGTTTTTGAAAAAAGAAGAAGACTATTTAGTAAAATTCCCAACGCCCATGAATATAAGTATTGTTATTCTGAAATTTCATTTCTCAAAACTTCTTTTCTCATTAAATATTTAACATTCTTTAATATTTTTATTGCATTTTAAATGTAGATGCATTTTCCCATCTTTAGCACTGACAGGAATGTTCACATGTATACAATATAAGTTGAAATATAAAAACATGTTTAGAAACTATATGAATAATTCTAAATTAAATTCTACATCAAGAATATTGAAAAATTCTACGGAACATTAATGAAATTATTGGCAAGTTGAATATGTATATATGCGTGTGTATACATATACGTGTGTGTGAGTATGTGTGTGTGTGTGTGTTTAAAAATAGGTCTGGATGAACAGCCTGGAGAGCTAACTCAGTGCTTAAGAATAGTTGGTGGTTCAGAAGATTTGATCCTCTCTCCTGGCAAATCCATGCACAGATACACACATATACACATAATTAAAAATAAAAATTTTAAAGAATAGTTCTCTATGGATGTTAATTATTCACAGTGATGACAATTATGTTAGACATATATAGGGAAATATATTCCTTTTGAAAGAACCTTATATGGATTTGATTTTACTATTCATTTCAGAAATTTACAAAATGCCTCATTAAGATTCTAAAGAGAAGTGATGAATGATCGCCAAAGCATTATCATCTGAGAGCCAGTACAAAGCACATAATATTTATCTCTCTATTGTTTAAGCTTGTACACGCCTTGGAATGTTTCTTGTAAGTGGAAAATGAATATATGCAGCTTTAATTTCCAATGAGAAGGATCCATCTATGTTCAGACATTTACATTTGAAAGAAAAGTTGGCAAAGGTGACAAGACACCCCATGAGAAACTTGGCTTTGTCTGAAAAGAAAGACCATTCTCTAAGAATCAAGAACCCAAGATAAATGTACGATATCTGGAACTTTGCACTGTATGCCGGTAAGGACTTCCTAAGGCGTCTCCATAGGCACAGTGAATGGATAAACAGGGATGCTTTCAGAAAAGCCAACAGAAAGAAGCATGCATTTCTCAGGGGAATATGCAGATTTCAAGACCACTAGGACAGTCTTCATTGCTGCAATGCTGACTTCTCTGGCTTAAAAGCCTAGCTAAAAACAGGTACTCTGATGAGGAGAGGCAGGTTGACTTCCTGTGAGGGTGGGTTCTGTCAGACAAATGAGATGAGTAAAGTGAAGCAAGGTTCTGTCTTAAAACACCCAAGCAGGGGTTGGAGAGGTGGATTAATGGTTAAGAGCACTCATTGTTTTTCCCAAAGGACCTGGGTTCAATTCCCAACACTTATGTGTCTGTAACTCCAGTTCCAGCGGATGTGGCACCCTCACACCCATGCACATAAAACAGTTATTTTTTTAAAAAATAGCCAAAGAATTGGTAAATTAATCGTCATGACAGAGTGAAATGCAGTGGCTTTTTGGAAAGAAGTTTATTACTTGTGAGTACAAGCTGAAGTGTCCTGGTGCAGGAACTCCAAAGAGATATGGAGGAGGAAATCCACTGCTACAACTTCCATAGCTTCGCTCCATCTCTGCTCTAAAGAACCCATTTCCTCTTTGCTGGACACAGCACGGTGAGCAGTGTCTTAATTTAGTCACACGCACAGTCTATCAGCCTTTTGTCATCATCTGTTAAAGAAAATAGCACATGAACTATTTCTAATCATGATAATGGGAACATCGGGCGTTTATTTCTAGAGCAATGTGCTCTTGAAATGATACCTAAGCGGGTGTATCTGAAAGAGTGACCGCAGCAGAACTCTCATGGTTTTGAGGGAAGAATCGCTAATGCCCAACGTATATTCTTCAAGGTGGCATCCTTAGTCTAGAATGGAAACGGTTAGTGGCAAGTCAGAGTGGGGACCTAAAAATACTTTATAGGAGGTTTGTAAATTGAAGTGTTTTTGCAAACACTCAGAAAAGATACAAAAATAAACAATTCTGAAAAGGTTCCTAGATCCCTAAATATTTAAAACCTTGCTATTTTCTGCACTTCTCAACATGTAGCTGTATCCACTCCTGATACTCATTTCAAAGGAGAAAATGTTGATCTTTTGTTCACAACTGTTTTTTCCCCCCACCGAAGGTTTTTCAAATGTTTTAAAAATGAAGCCTTCATTTGGTTTTAATGAATTTTGTTTTCACCTTGTCAGGAGGTATTAGCGACTAATTTGGTTCAAGAGAATGTTTTCATTCTGTGTCCTATTTTCTGACCTGTGTCACTTCAAACCTTTCATTATGTTTTTGGTGTACAAAGTGGCATCTTCACATTGAAATGTGTTGTTTATATAAAGCATTCTCAAACTGAAGCAAAGAAAGTTCCAGAAGCAGCTAACTTCTCAGCAATATATGGAACATCTTCTCCCACCCCACTGCCAATCAGCTTGGAGTCTAAACCTCATTTCTTCCTTATCTAAAGGCTGGACATGGGTGGGGACATGGGAAAGACACACAATCTAAATAGATGTCTCTATACTTTTCCTCATTTAGAGCTGCAGGTGAGTACCACAGATACACTTAAGAAAGTGCTGGAAGCACTTACATTGGAATCCCACATATACCTAGATGATGACATTACTGAAGCCCTTTTATAGATAAAATGCACTTGGTGAATAAAGAGTCCAAGTTTACAATAACCCATGGCTAGAGTTGATGTCAGTTTGTTGGATGTCCATTTTTTTTCAGATATTTTATTTATTGCACCAAAATTGAGTCTATTTAAAACGTGGTAATATCAATTTATTTAAAGAAGAGGAGGTTATGTAAATATCTTTACAGGGATAAATTAATGTGAGACAGAGATGGGAAAGTACATTCAAATTTTAGATAATAAAATTCTAATGTGGATGTTATAAAATATGTAAAGTAAAATATGAAAATGTCTCATTCCAACCCGGTTATAGGCAATGTCAATGACTAGCCATTCTTTAACTATTAGCATAGATTAAGGAAAGGTGGATGGACACGTGTGATCTGACAGCTCTATGAATCGGGCTCACTGCAAGATGGAAGATGGACATCTGAACAGAGCTGTAGAACATGCCACCCACAGGCACTAGCAGCGTTGCTACATATAGATCTTTTTAATAAGAGAAGTGACAACTTGAAGAGCCATAAAACCTCATCATTGTTCAAGGAGTATCTAGAGTGGTACTAAAAAGGTACAGGAGACAAAGAGAAGGAGAGAGAGAGACACAGAGACAGAATGACAGACAGAGACAGACAGAAAGACAGATAGAGATAGACAGACAGAGACATATAGAAAGACAGACAGACAGAGAGAAATAGAAAAAGAGACAGACAGAGACAGGCAGACAGACAGACAAAGAGATAGACAGACAGAGACAGACAGATAGACAGAGGCATAATTAAGTGAGAAAACCCAGTCCAGTCATCACTCCTAAATTCACATGTTCAACTAATTATTTTTTTTTTTTTTTGCAAGGGCATCAAAAAGGCACAATGGGGAAGGACAATCTCTGTAGTAAATCTTGTTGGGAACAATTGGATTTCTGCATAAATTATAGGAAGGACAGACTCTTATTAGGCCATCCATAAAATAACACAAAGTGAAGAAAAGTCCTTGCCATAACAGAACGAACCTGCTAACAGAGAGCATAGGTAGAGAGATGGTCCTGGGTATTGGCTTTGGTAAGTCTGTAAAAATCACATCAACATTTCAGGCTATAAACATATGTAATAAACCAATATGAAAGCTTTAATGAAAATAAATATGGTGGCAGTTTACAAGAAGGGAAACATTTGATTGGCACGGAGCCAATGTTCAAGATTGGTAAAGACTTATACTGGTCCATTGTGAGAAAGTCAAAGGGTAAACATAAATGTGTATTTCTCCAAAGAACATACAAATGAGAGATAAACAACAAGATGTAGAGTACCAGAAAGTAGAGAATTCTCTGCGTTTATTTGGCTGTGTAGAATGGGAAATGGAGAAACTATCAGCCTGGACAGTCTTGGGAGAAGTGGGTAGAAACAGTGAGTCATCTGAAAGAGTCAACATTGACCTGTCTGTTACCCAACAATTCCTCTGGTTACACAAATTAAGCAAATGTCATTACCACCTGACAGGGCATCTCAGCTTTTGCACTCACTGTAGAGTCATTCCAAATAGCTACAATATGTAAGCAATCTGCCCAAGAGTTATGTGCTATGCTCACAAAGGACAATTATTTAGCCATTAAAAAATACAGTTATTTTGACATTTGTTACAGCACAAGTCTGGATTTTTGCTAAAGTGAATGGGCTATGTACCCAAACAGAGATATTGTAAGATCTTCCTTACATGTGGAGTCAATTAGTGAAATTTAAATTTAGAGCAGAGATGATAAGATGGTCAACATTAGAGAGGAGCAAAAGAGGAAAGACGAAGGTGAGAGGACTTAGCATGTGTAGGTCAATGAGTGTATCTGTGCAGATTATGTACGATGCTGTGTGTAGGAACACAATCTTGGCATGAGGATCTCATGTAATACAGTGCACTGTATAGTTCATGCTGTAAAGCAGAATGTAGTTACTGTGGCCATGTACTAGGAGAGGTAACTGTCAGATAGTGGCCATGAATATTTGCTTCATTCCAGTAACCTTTCCAGTGTTGACAAACACATCATGGCTTTGTGTCACAAGCCTTAAACTTTAACTGATGAAATTAAACTTTAAAGAACCTATGCTGTTTTGCAAACCATCCAATGACTACTTATATACACTGTTTTTAATTTTTTTTTTTTTACCATCTATGGTTTTGGATTTGGATACTAACCAAGATATTTCTTTTTGTGCTCAAAACACCAAGCAAAGAATTGTCACATGATCATGTGGTTGCGAGCTTTTGATCTGCTGGTTGGTTACTGCATATTCGACCTGAGGCCTAGACCTATTAGTGTAAGAAATTTGAAATTTATAATTGGATATTCACTTCCACTATGATTTGTTGTTACTCTGGGGACACACAGCTGTGTCTTCATAGGTCTATAATGTAATAAATCCTGATTCAAGTTTTATTCTCAGCCCAACACACACACACACACACGTGCACACGCACACTCACACAGACACTACATATACAAACACAAACATGAATACACACATATGCATGCACACACATGCCTACATACACATGTGTGCGCAAACACCCATATGACTTAAAGGGCAGAAAGAGAATTAGTTTTGAACTCCTGATATTTCTCTCTCATAAAGACCCACGTTTTGATGTAGTTCTTCTGCACTGTATCTGGGTGTCTTCTTAAGAATTCATCTGTGATTTTGAACCCATTTGAATTAAAGCTTATCTTCCTCCCATGAGTGACATCTACAGTAAGTGAAATATCAGGATTCTGGGCCTGCCACAAGATCAAGCAATAAACTTACAGTAATTAAATCATTTTTATGAGACATGTCCTATAGAGATGAATAAGGGTCAATCCTATCTTAGTATAGATAATAATTACAGCACCAAGAAAGGATCAGTGATTTGCCTGGGATCTATCACTGGGACCCTGGCTTTCCACCTTCAATCTTGAGATATTTCTAATCCTCTCCACTCACATTTACAGAATGATGCTCTATTTTCTAATTGGTTTATTGCATACCACAACAATGGAAGATAGCAATCAGTTCTCAAACAGTCATCTTTAATGAATCCTAGGACATATTTTTTTTCTACTGCTGCCTCCTTACATGGAAACCAAATTCAGAATCTGTTCAATTATTATGAAGTTCTGCAGGATCTTCTACTAGGAACATATGGGGATATTTTGCTATGCCAAATATTGAAGAAAGTGATTTTTCTCAGCACCAAAAAATTACCGGTCAGAAAATTTCATCTATTACCTTCCTCTGGTCTTCAGTAATCATTTTGTCATCAAGAGAGAGCAGATCAGTTGACAGAAAGGCATTACTTTCTGTGAAGCATGCAAAGATTGGTACCTGGCAAAAGCATGGTAGTCAATAATTTTTTTCCAATTACTACATACTCAACTAATTTTGATCACACAGTTACTTGCTCATCTGTTAGGGTGACGTGTGATGATTTAGGTCAGGCTGATTGACCACTGTTGACCATAAGGGTACATAAAGCCATGTGATTGAACATCTAAAAAACAAAAGAAGAAAAGCTTTGTGACATATGTCTGAGAACAACATTTGTTAGGGATTTGGAAGTTATTTAGAGAATAACTTTTCAGTTCAAGGGGATAAAAAAGGAGGACAATGAAATATTGTCTTTTTTTTCAAATATGTGATGTGATGATGTAAAATGGAGATGAATAATAACACAGATGAGAACTTGACAAGTATGATGGCTGAGATATATATGTATGTGTGTATATATATATATATATATATATATATATATATACATACACACATATGTATGAAATGCATATATGTGAGTATGTTTTCATTCATGGCTTCTTTTTGTCTGAGAAATTTTCATATTACATGTTATATGTTCACAAACTAGGCATACAAATCAAGCATACAGTGAAACCAAATCATAAAGAAATTTATCTCAGGAATGCAGGATTTGGCTCAGTCAATAAGGTGCTTTGTTTGCAGGTATTATGACCTGAGGTCCTGGCAATCACATGAGAATGTCAGGCTTGATGGTGCAGCCTCATCCCAGTACTGAGGAAACAGGAGTCCTAGATTCAGGCACTGAGAGTAGCTATCTCTAAAGCCAAGATGGACGCTACCTAAGGATACACACTCAAGGTTGTCCACTAGGCCCTATTCATGACTGCACCCACACACAATCAGGCATACACACATACACACACACACACACACACACACACACACACACACTTTCTAAGAGCATGCACATGATTAGTCAGATGAAAGTCATTGAAACCAAAAGGGGAATGAGAAATAAATCTTTAATTCTTCTAGGTTGTTTTCTACTTTTATGTACTATAAAGATGAAAACTCTTTTGCACTAAAATCTCTTATTGTTACATGCACAGTCACTTAATTATAATTTTCCTAATGATGTGTAATGTGTGAAAAGTTTAATTTGGTACCTTCATTGCCTTGTCTTGGTGAAACATTGTGAACAGATTCTTGGTTTGTCCCAGTGATGCAAAAATCAATTCTAAGTTAAGTCCTTCACCTTAAATTTGTTCTTTGTCAAATGATGGAGATGGAATTAAATGGCCTGGCTGCTGTAGTCCAGCTGGAACAGAGCTTTCTGTGTTGCATTGGGGGCTTTACGAAGTTGAGCCTCGATTTTTCTTCCAAATTGATGATTTCTGCTAGAGGGTGAGTCAGCTCCCAAAGTAAACAACAATAGTGACTTGAATGTAGATCATGCTATTGACTCAGAGGTGACCGACCCAACCCGAGTGAGCTTGAGCTGGCCTGATCAGAATCTGTCTTGTTATGCTTTTATTGAGGGAATACCTAGACTAAAGCAGCATTGGAAGACTGTCACACTGCAGCAAAAACATCACCCATAAGATGTTACATACTCCATTTGTCTTTAATTTTATGGTAAGTAGCACTTTATTCTATATATGATGTAACAATGACCCACAGGATAAAAGTTTTAAATCTTAATCCTAGATGTTCTTTAAAATTTTATCATTGTTTAAAAATTTTCACCATAGATTTTATTAAAAGAAGAAACAAACAAACAAAGAACAGCAACAACAAATACAGGTCACTTGTCTTGCCCCAGTTCCATGCTTGTGATCTTACATGCTCTCCAAAGGCATATGTAAAACAGAGGGACCATGCCTGGATGTAGTGTCTAGTTCTATGAAGAATTTCTGCATCTTTTAAACAAACAAAAAATGTAAGCAAAAATCAAACTATTGGAAATAGGTTTATGTTCTGTAAGGCTGCTTATAAAGCTCTCTGAAATTGAAGAAATCAGCAAATAGAAAGAAGGTGGTAGCAACACTGGATACTATAGCAGCCTTGCTGGTCTCCTGCTTTGCTCCATAACAATAAAGGAGGTGCCATGGAGTTAAATCAGGAAAGCATGTGGGCTTTTTGTGATAAAGTTGAGCTTGGGCAATCTCCTTAATTGATGTCCATCTACCCCTCTGTCTCCATTTCTGCAAATGAGGAAGCCAGAGGTGATTACCCTTAGGATGACTATGGTGCCTGACTATATAATTGACTGCTAAGATGCATATGTCAATTTTGCATTACTATGACAAAATGGCTTAGAATACCTACTCATGCCAGTGATGTGATGAATGTCTCTTTCATCCCAGCATTCTGGAAGCAGAGGGCAAACAGATTTCTGTGAGTTCAAATCCAGTCAGTCTACATAGCTACACAGTGAGATCCTATCTCAGCAATAACAACAAGCCTACTCAGAAGGAGGTAAGGGATATTTAGGTATTTGGTCCCAATATTTGATTGCTAATTAAGCACGGTGCATCATGGTGAACACTTTTCCACATTTTTGTGGCAGCTCATAATCAGAAGGAGAGATGGAAGAGGCTAGAATCCAATATCCCCTTCATGGACATGCCTCCTCCATTAGCCTAACTTCTTCTACTAGGCTCTCCTCTTCTCATGAGAAGCAAGCCTTTAAGCACAGAGACCTTTGGGAGAACATTCTAGATCTAAACTATAGTTGTAGAAACAAACAAGTCTGGAGACAAGTGAGAAATTCAAATAGGCACCAGACTAATTTGATGGTCCAGGGGAAGATTTTATTAAGGTGAGACCAAGAGGAGTGGAGGCTGAGCTAATGCCACAGAGGCATGCCAGTGGTGGTACATTCTAAAGAGCTGGGGTAGGGATTACAGGCCATCTGTTTTTGTTAATTGGCTTTAACTAGAGGGAAACAAACTTTTAAAATGTTAACCAGAGGCAGTTTCACAGCTTGCAGCCAGGGCTCATTAGAGTTAGGCACTTACACCCTACAGAGGTTGGGAGATAGTTTCCCTATTGAGTCCATCCCAAAAGACGACTCCTAGGTACTCAAGAAACATCCTGAGCTGTAATTGTAGCAAGAGAACTTTATAGACATTCACATATCAAAGAGGAGAAAGGAAGGGAAGGGAAGGGAAGGGAAGGGAAGGGAAGGGAAGGGAAGGGAAGGGAAAGTCAGAGAAAGAGATAGATTTGATAGATGATAGATAACAGATGATAAATGTATAGATAGATTAGATAGATAGATAGACAGACAGATAGAGACAGACAGATAGGCAGATGGATAGATAGCTAGAAATAAGAGACAGACACAGAGACAGAAAAAGACAGACAGGCAGGCATAAAGAAAGAGAAATAAAAAGATGGTGAGAGATAGGTAAAGAGAGAAACAGTGATTACAGAGATAAAAAGACAAACACACAGACACAGACTGAGAGAGAGACTGACAGACAGAGACAGAGACAGAAGAAAACTTGCAAAGTTGCTGTATAGCATATTTCACACAACAAGTAAGAGAAGGGACCTCACCAGAAAGGCCACCTGGGCTCTTAGATGCTGTAGTGAAAAGGCAGGAGAAAATCTGTTGATAGCTAAGAAAAATGCCTGGATCATGGTTATCAGTAAGTCCTCGAGAAGTAGAGATCACTGGAGATATAGATAAACATATATACATATAAATACACATATGGCTGATATAGATATGGGTATAGGTATACATATACACAATATAGATATACATATAGATATGTAGATATACATATAGATGATGTACATATAGATTTTATACATACAGATGATATGTAGATATAGATTAGATCCAGATCCAGATATAGATATAGATAATTTATCCAGTGCTAGTTAACAGTCAGAAGGCTTTTGTGTAGCATTTTTTTCTGAACCAGAAACCACATTGTTTGCATGTCCATATTTCTCTGTTAGACAGTCTGTTCCATCTCCATGTCTTACTAGCCAAAATTCTGCATAAAACTGACCATAAAAGTCAACATGGCCTTTACACTTTACTGAGTTATGCCTTTTCTAAATTCTTATTGTAAAAATCTTCAGTCCCAACATGATTCTATTTGAGATAGAACCTTTGGGGAGAAAAGGATTCAAGACAGTGTTCTTTCTATGAAGGGACAGATGTCGTATAAAAGATAGCTACAAGCTCGTCTGTCTATCTTGCATAGGGAGCATGTAGGAAAAG
The DNA here is from genome assembly GCA_019843965.1 of Rhynchomys soricoides. Taxonomy (NCBI): domain Eukaryota; kingdom Metazoa; phylum Chordata; class Mammalia; order Rodentia; family Muridae; genus Rhynchomys; species Rhynchomys soricoides. Next base: position 6,550,945 of record JADRCH010000082.1, on the reverse strand, counting down.
TACATATGAAAGCACACATCCCTAGTAACAAACCTGTATGCTGTTTATCCTTGGCTGAATAGAGCATCACTATTGTGGAGACAGAATATTACAGGATCAGAACCAAGATTATATTGGCCTACTGTGGACTACTTACTAGCTATGTAACATACTGTTAAATTTGTATCTGGCCTATCATTCTGGTGATTTTATTAAAATTCTTCAAATGTGTTGCTGACCTAGCAAACATCTACTCTCTACCAAAATTAAAAGTGAGACTGCTATAAACCCTCATGTGGAATCTATGGAAAAGATTGTCCTCTTTGCTGAATCTGCCCACAGGTGTCCCATGGATGTGGTTTTTGTAAATGTTCTGATGTATTATTGTCTTTGTTCTATGACACTAAACTTTTGTGTAAACCCCAGTGTTGAACATGTGAATCGAGGCAACTAGAATCAATATTCTAAAGTTATGGACACTCCTGCACCGCTCAGATCAATCTGTTATCTTTATTTCAAGAATAATTGTTATTTTCTGTTTGTGTTCCTAAGTTCTAGAAGAGTATATCCTTATTTGATCCACCGAGTCCTGGTAGAACTAATTATACACCCCTGCAGAGCCTCTCACCAGGGTCCCAGCAGTATTCATAAAACTATTAATGAATGGCATTTTTAAAAGTAGAAGCAAAAGCCACGGTATGGATTCACATTACCACAGTGCTTGCTGTGTTCTAAGCAGTTCTCACTGAGTGCCCCTGACTTTCTGAGGTGAACTTTGTACAAATTGTGTGATGATGATCTACCTGAAGCATGCACCCTATGAGTTTCCATATGCTGTTTCCCTCAGATTATTATTTCTGTAAACATAGAGTTTTTTACCTAACTAGTTTTAGTGTCTGACAATGGGATGGGAAGAGAATATGAATATGGTAAACTCTTTTTGTGATGTATGTCACCTCCTTGGTCATTGTAATGTCCAATCTAACAAGAAGGAATTTAAGAGAGGCAAGATATATTGTGGTCCATGGGTTAAGGGTGCAACCCATCAAGACACTAAAGATGGCAGGAGTTCCCCACATATACCACTATCCATCAGGAAGAGAGAAAGGGTAGGAAGATGGCCACACCATAAACACCAACCCCCATCCCCCTCCCCATCACCCCTTTCCTTCAGCTGAGCCTCATCTCTTAAAGATTCTACTTTCCTAAGACAATACCAGTAGCTGGAGACCAAACATTCACGCACAGAAATTTGTAGGATACTTCACTTCTAGTCCACAATAAGACAGCTCAGGCAATTTAGAAGTGTGGGAGAATTTGCGTTAAGAGATGTCTTGGGGGTGATGGGTTTGAAGAACAGCACTTTTGCTCTGAATACAGTTGTCAAGTTGTAGACATTCTGTCGCAAGTTATTTAAAGTGATCTCGGAACTAGTAGATTAGCAGAGAGAACTATGGTCCAATCAAACAGATCAAAATGTAGAAAAAATCTAAAGGACCTATGTATCCACTTTATGTTCAGATCTGCAAGTAAGGTGTAAAGATCTTAGACATAATCTGACGAAAATGAAATGTTATTCAGTTAATAAGTAATGAAAATATGATGAGAGTATGAACTTTAGAATGTCCCTGAGAACAGAATGAGAGGTGATTTATTCATACATTCAATGTGCAGAATTGCTAAAAGAATTATTAAACGAAGATGAAAAATTAATAATTGTCATTTTAAAATGAGAGTTAGGAAAATTGTTCTCATTCACAGCACAAAGCTAAAGTATTCCACCTTCAGTAGAAGTTAATGATACCCCAAGTCCACTTTCAAAATACTCTGTTATAGGCATCACCCAGGGGGATTATCCAAATGGTGCAAATAGTCAATACTTATCAGAGCAAAGCATTGAAAGGAATATGGAGCCCTGTAGCTCATCCTCTCCTGGTGGGGATGTGAAGCTGTAAAGTGTCCTGAATAATTTACTAAAAGTGACTAACACATCTCACGTGGCTGGCATACACAAAAAGAGACAATGGTTTTCACTTCCCTAACCAGTGTATCAAAGTTATGTACCTTCACTAAACAAAAGTGAAAAATTTAAGACTATATTTTCAACAAAAAGTTAACTCTTTTGATCAATGGATAAAAATTAAATTGAATATATTTATTGTCAAAGTTTGTACAGATTTATCATGCACATATACTTGCATTTAAATGTTAAAAGACTAAAATTAAATCCTAGATCAGCAGTGTAAGTGGTTCATGAACACAAAAAGGTAGATTCAGCACATCAGGCAGGACACTCCACATACAAAGTATCTATTATTGCATTGAATCCTGCTGAAATGATAGTGTATAGAAAAAAACAAATATAAGTGTTGTTATATTCTTTCAAAAGAGCTCTCAGAATTGATGAGCTAAGTACATACAGAGTGATTCTATTTATGTACACAACGCATAATGTAGCCTCTCATTATGAACCATGAGGCTGACAAACAGTGAGATAAAATATGGAGCTTATTCATGTTTGTTTACTTATCTATTACTTTGATTGACACAGAGTGCCTGAAGGTGAAGACAGTAGGGGCTGAGAGGGCAGAAGGAGTTCCACATAGATCCAGTATCATACCTGTGCAGCAGGATTTAGCTCAGTTGATAAAGTGCTTGCCTAGCATACATGAAGCTAGGGATTTGGTCCTCAAGATTACATAAGAAAGAGGGGTGCCAGAAATTCAAGATCATCCTCAGCAATACAGGAAGTTCAAAGACAACCTCAGATACAAGACACAGGCTAAAATTTGCATTTAACATCACAAAACACATAGAAAAATTTGAATGCCTACCATTAATAAGGAAGAGTTTCAGGGAAGATTTGTCTTTAAGTTGTAATGTTCCCCTAGTGGTAAGCTAATGAGGATCTGAGTGTCAAAAATGACTTGCTTTAAAAAAAAAAAAAAAAAAAAAGTAAAAATATCTATTTGTTCAGTTTACTCTTTATGAATGGTATATTCATTTTATGCACTGAAACTATAGTCATTATTCATGCTTCATTCTGTTGCATGTTTATTTTTCTTCGGTAATACAAGATTTAGTATTTATATAGGCATTTACATATGTACATGTGATCGTGGCATCTACATACAGTGTCAATTATAGGAGACATAAATTTGTTTGAGACTTCCTTGAGTGAGTACTGGTAGCCAAATTTATGTCTCCTATAAGAGCAATACTATGCTCATAACTGCAGAATCATTATTCACCTTTGATATATAACTTTATAAATAGAAGAATGAGAATCCACCCTTAATTTTGGCTACTTTCTTCTACTTTGCAGAATTATTTAGCAATTATGCAATTGTACTTCTGGTTAGTGTTCTATTTCCTGAGTATGCTATAATTTATTAATCACTTCCTCCATTGTTAATTATTATTCTTTACAGTCAATTCAGTAGAATGAAACATTCAGGTCTTATATACATATGTGATTTTTTTTTAAGACTCTGTCAAGGCAGTTCAAGTTGGGCTGAACGTTTTATTAGCATTATAAGAAAGATCCAGTTTTCTTGTATCTTCTTTTCGATTTATTGATTTATTCACATTACATCCCAATCACTGACATCCTGTTCCCCTTACACACTCTCTCCCCTTATTTGCCTCTGCTTCTCCTCTAAGAAGGCAGACCCCTTCCACCAGCTATCCCCCTACCCTGGCATATCAAGTCTCTGCAGGACTAGGCATATCCTCTTTTACATGGACCATCCAGTTAGACCAGCACCATTTGTTGAAGATGCTTTTTTATTTTTCCATTGTATTGTTTTGCCTTTGTCAAAAATCAAGTGCCCATACAGTAAAGCTTGAGATAAGGGTTGGTGATATCTCCAGAATTTCTTTTATCATTTTATCAGGGTTGTCTTAGATCTCCTGGGTGTTCTGTTTTTCAATATGAAGCTGAGAATTGCTCTTTCAAAATCTGTAATGAATTGTGTTGGAATTTTGATGGGAATTGCACTGAATTTGTAGATTGCTTTTGGTAAGATGGCCATTTTCACTATGTTAATCCTACTGAACCATGAACATGGAAGAACTTTCTGTCTTCCTCAATTTCTTCAAAGACTTGAAGTTCTTGTTATAGAGGTCTTTCACTTGCCTAAAGTTACACCAAGATATTTTATATTATTTGTGACTATTGTAAAGGTTATTCTTTCCTGAATTTATTTCTCAGTTTAAATAAAGAGGGCTATTTATTTATTTATTGGTAAATTTTGTATCAATCCACTTTGCTGAAAGTATTTATCAGCTATAGGAGTTCTCTGGAAGAATTTTTGGGGTCACTTATGTAAACTGTCATATCATCTTTGAATGGTGATACTTTGACTTCTTCCTTTCCAATTTGAATCCCCTTGAGCTCCTTTAGTTGTCTTATTGCTCTAGTTAGAACTTCAAGTACTATAATGAGTAGATAGGAAGAGAGTGGGAAGCCTTGCCTTGTCCCTGATTTTAGTGGAATTGTTTTAAGTTTCTCTTCTCTTAATTTGATATTGGCTATTGGCTTGCTGTATATTGCTTTTATTATGTCTAGCTATGCATATTATATCCCAGATCTCTACAAGACTTTATCATGAGGAGTTGCTGGATTTTGTCAAAGGCTTTTTCAATATCTAATGAGATGATCATGTGATTTTTTTCTTTCAGTTTGTTTATATTGTGGATAAATTGATGGTTTTTCATATATAGAATAATCCTTGCATCTCTGGAATAAAACTTACTTGATCATGGAGGATGATGTTTTTGACGTGTTCTTGGATTACATTTGTGAGTATTTTATTGAGCATTTATGAACACTTATAAAGCAAGATCACTTTTACAGTAGTCAAAGTAGTGTCATGTAGTGCTATTTAATTGTGCCACGAATATAGATTTTTTGAGTTATATGTTGAGAATCTTGCTTTGTTCATGCATATAGCTGGGCTGATAAAATGCATATTCATTTATGCAAACATTTGTTAGGATTTGTTGTTGTTTTTGTCCTTCTGTTCCTATGTTTTATTTTATTTGTAATTCAGAATACAAACCCTTTACCAAATACTCCCTTATCAGATACCTTTTTTAGTCTTTGGTTAGCTTGTTTAATTTTCTTAATAGCATTTTTAAAGAACGAAAGCTTTTGTTTTGACCAAAAACTTCATCAATTTGATCTGTCATTGATCATGTTTTTTCATTTGATAGCTAAGAAATCTTTTAAATGAAAAGCTAAATGGATATTTCTTGATTTTCCTGTAGTTATTTTATTGCCTAAGATTTTATATTTTGATTAAGATACATGCTTTGGTCTGTGATCCATGATTTTTTCTGATGTGTGCCTTTATTTTTAATCCATAAGAGTAGATTTTTATAAGGCATACCATTTTCCATTTACTGTCTTTGTAATTTGAACTTTTATAAATACTTAGCCATAACTTTTTTTCTTGAAAGTTATTTTTTATGTTTCCTAGCAAATGATCTCACCAACTGCTACCATGTAACAAATGTGATTTACTTATAAAATAAACAGATATAGATAAGGAGGTGTATAGATAATAGATACATGATGGAAAGATGTTGAAGCTCACTAAATAACTAGCATTTATATATGTATGTATGCTGTATGTAGATAGATGGATGGATAGATGGATAGATAGATAGATAGATAGATAGATAGATAGATAGATAGATAAAGACACATAATGGATGTGGAAATTAGTCCTGGTGAAGAATATGATTTCTTTTCTGTCCTATTCTGCTACCATTTTCATATGTTCCAAACTGTCATTCTAAAACACTGAATAAAGAGAAATGTAAACTAAAATATTTGTTAAAACACTGAAATTATTTTCAGTAACCCTCTCTTTCTTAAAACAAAAATGAGATTAAATTTGGTAAAATATCAAAATACATAGTGTTTGAATTTATTATTTATTATTAACTTAAAATGGGGGTGTGTAGAGGGTGCATTGAAGATAAACATGAATATGAATGCAGTCAAACATTTATATGAATTGATTAAATATAAACAAATTTAATGTCTCAGCTAATTGCTTCTTAGATTGAAGGGCTAATAGATTTAAAATGATTAGTAGTTAAGTGTGCTACTTTTCAGAGGAGTGAAAATATACTTCTTTTAAATAAAATAAAATTGTTAATTTTTTTGCTGCTAATTGTACTCAGACAAGAGATATTAAATCGACATTCTTCACTTTCTGTAAAACCATCAGCATTGCCATCCAGTTATTATCAATACAAAGGTTATCCTTTCAATAGAGCAGGAAGATCTGCACCAGTCATTTGTGGTCCTCAAGGGACCACAGCTCCACTTCCTTGGGCTGAGGTTATGAACTGTACCATAATTAGAACTATTTTCTGATGTGGATACTCACACTCATGGCATGCACAAATAGTATTATTTTTTCTTTTATAATGCAAAGTCTATCTCTCAATGTGCAGGCAGCTGTAATGCATGGCTGTTAAAATACTCAGAGCATAACAATTATGATGTTATGTAGCTGCCCTATTAGGCAAACAGCATCATTGTGTCTGTGTTTCTGACCAATATCAAGACCCTCAGCTTTTCAAATTGCCAAAGAATTAAGAGAATTTTAAGGATTTCTGAGATTGCCATGTTGAGGTGAAAAATGGGGAGAGATAGAACACAATCCTAACCCTGAAGATTATCACCTGAGACTTTACAGGTGTTGCTTCTGACGCTATTAGGAGATGCCATCTCACAGCAAACTCCATGATCCCTTGGCTCTTATAGTCTTTCTATCCCCTCTTCTACCTTGTTACCTGAACCTTAGGTGTGGGAGTATTTTGTAGATGTATCCATTAGTACTGGATTCCACAACTCTGCATATCCATAAAGTCTTACCAACATGACTACCCACATGTAATATGGACAAGGTGGACATCAATCAACATGGCAAAGTGCGTGTGAAAATGCCCACAAGTCTTCAACCATGCACAAAAAACTACAGACATCTAAGTAAAGCTGGGAGTAGGAAAGGTGGTCCTCTCCAGAGAATAGTATACCAATTGGTCCAGTACTGAACAGACAGCCTTGAAAGCAATAATATTAAGAAGCACTGTGACTTTAAGAGGGGAGCTTAGTAGGAGGGACTGTCATATATTACTTCTGGTGCAGTAATCTTAAGAAGCCCTAAAATGTTAAGAGAGGTGCTTAGTAGGAGGGACTGAGATATGCAGATATAAGATTTATGAAGGAATTAACAGCCTTCTCTCCAGGATGACTTGGTTATCTTGAGATTAAATTAGGTCTGGTGGGAATTGCATACAACAGAGATTAATTAAGCATGTTAGCTCTTCTCTTTGCTTCCATAATGCACAAACATTTACTGCGCCCTGGCCAAAAATATTGGAAGTATATTAGACACAAGCAACATGCTCTTGAACCTCGACAATTCCAAAAATGTGAACCAAATAAACCTTTTCACTTACAAATGACCAACCTCAAGTATTTTGTTGCAACAACAGAAAATTTACTAAGACATATTAATCAAGAACAGCAAAAGCAAATGGATTACACATAAATAAGAGTCATCATTTTGTAAGCATTACTATATGTAAAAGAAATAAAAGTGTCAATACTTTAGGTTGTTAGTGCATTTAATATTTGATTTAATTAAGGTAACTAGATTCACATACTGCATTTTCATTCATTTTCGTTTGGAGATGTTTACTTTATTGGACTGTCTAAATAAAGTAGAGAATGCTGGGAGAGGAGGAGACAGCTTCCTGTAAGGTGGGTGGGTCCCTTAGTAGGCTGACCACACTCTAGTGGAGGGGAGCACACAAGAGTATAGAGGCAGAACAATTAGGAATTGATAGTTTACAAAATTGAAAATGTAACGTCGTGTGGATGTGGATTAGGTGGTGTCAGTTGGGAGATTTGGGAAGGAGCTGAATAGGATTAATATGCAATGTATGAAATTCTTAATTATATTAGTCTTAATAATTAATAAAATTAATAAAAATATTTTAAGCACTTGCTAAAACAATATCTATAAATCCATCTTTGCTCAGCTCCCATAACTGGACCACATCGGTGTGTGACTTAAGTTACCATTCCTAGTAGTATTTAATTAAGGTCTGTTCAGTTTCTGCCTAGAATAAACATGTTAAAACTCATGGAGTTAAAGCTCACTCAGCCATATTCTCTAATTCCAACAGAACTAGTCTTACGAACTCCTCATGTACTGTAATACATCTTCTGGCTTACAATTGTAATATTTGGAGAAACTCTAAAAACATCTGTGTGTGTGTGTGTGTGTGTGTGTGTGTGTGTGTGTGTGTGTCTGCCTCTGTATGCAATGTGTATATATACATATATGAATGATATGATTCTCTATGCAATGTGTATATTTGCATGTGTGTATGCCTCTATGCAATGTGCATCTGTGTCTCTGTATACAGTGTGTGTGTGTGTGTGTGTGTGTGTGTGTGTAGAATGAATTGGTCTTCTTCCAAATTAGATACTATAGACTAGACCAACTAATCAAACAAGGACAAAGAAAACATCACTAGATCCAAAGCATGACATCTTACTAATGTTAAATGTGGTACTGAGCCCTTCATTACCTATTTCAGTCTAATAGACTGCCTTGGAGAATTCACTAGCCTGACTTTTTCTTCTGGATAACGCTGCACATATTTTTTGTGTCTCTGTTTACCTGATTTGGGCCCCCTCTCACCTTCTTGTCTTGTGGCTAATGTTGCTAGCACAGCAGGATCCTGTCACCCAGAAGTCCATTTCAATGGCAGTGCCTGTCACTCTGTCCCTGGCCTGTCATTGTACTTCACAAGAATGTCTGAGTTTTCCTTGTCCATGCCGCTACCCTTTCAGTGTAGGAGAAATGATGGCCATGTTTGGAAGACAAGCATCAAGAACCCAGGAATGTAAGGAAGGATTATGCTCAGAGACTAGGGTAGCACCATTATAATTCTTTCCCAGCTGAGATGAATGAAGACCAGCACTTCAAGAAATCAGCCAGTATGAGAAGAACCTGCCTCTGACTGACCTCACACACACAGCTCCTCGGCATCCAGTTCTCTTTTCTATTATGTGCGAAACGCCTCACTCTCTCTTGTTTAAGCTTTTGCATTTTGATATCTTTTGGGTTATAGAGTTTTAGAACCAGCTTTGATTAATACAATGAAAAGACAGGAGGTCTGAATAGACCTCAGACTCCATAAATATTTATATATTTCATGCATATTCTCCAATCTCATTTGCTTAGATTTTTCTTTTTCTTTTTTCTTTTTTCTTTTTTTTTTTGCAAAGACGTTATGACTCTCACAGAACAAAGTCCTGTTCTGAGTGCTAGCTATTCAATCCCACCGTGAAAGACCGGTTTTCAAGCCACTTTGCTACTCTAAATAATTGATATAAATTGCTGTACAATTGATTTGCCCTGAGCAAGGTTCTGAGGGCTGCAATTGATCACTCCAACAGTTGAAATGACCCTCCTGGTTGTGCTAGGACGTGACTTGAGGACCATAAGGATAACAGTGTCTGTCTGTTCATTCTCAAGCGCAGAGGTTGACTTTACTGGCAATTGAAGAAGGCTGTATTGCACAGTGCTTTATATCCTTACACATGCACTGTGGGACTTACTTAGATGAGGCACAGACTTGTATCTCACAATCTATTAATGATACATTGCAGTTGGTTTAGAGGCTCAATATTTTTTTGTGTGTTTTAGCCCCACTCTCAAAATTCCACTTATGTTATCTACCTTACCTCTTCACTCAGGAAGTGTCTGCAGGCAATCATAAATGTGGCATCTGGAGGTTTGACAGACAAATACCGACCTTATTCAAATGTGTATAATGTCTTACCTCTGTCTATAATGTCCTCTGATGCTGAAGGTCCCAACTTTAGACTGATTGGGTCACAGCTACTTCATCATAATCAGAGAGAATAGTAAATAAGCTGTGGGTTCAAAGGATAGTGACAACCACAAACCATCACTCGGTTGCCAGGATTATTTTCTAAGCTTATGCTGTCTGGTTTCCTATCTCAACTGAGGATATTGGAGCTTTCACAGCAGGTTGTCTTCTGGTTTAAAACACAGCATTCCTCTGTGGAGGGACATCTGGGTTGTTTCCAGCTGCAGAAAATGTGGTACATTTACACAATGGAGTACTACTCAGCTATTAAAAACAGTGACTTCATGAAATTTGCAGACAAATGAATGGATCTTGAAAATATCATCCTGAGTGAGGTAACACAGTCACAAAAGAATGAACACGGTATATACTCACTGATAAGTGGTTATTAGCCCAAAAGTTCGAAATACCTAAGAGTCACTTCGCAGCAACAGTAGGGCTGAGTGTGAGGTCCCAGATTGAGGACTTGGAGAAGGGACTGAAGGAGCTGAGGGAGTTTGCAGCCCCAGGGAGGGAGCAACAGTGGCAACTGGCCTGACCCCCGATACTCCTGGAGACTGATTCACCAACCAAAGAATACCCATGGAGGGACCCACGGTGCTGACCACATATGCGGCAGAGGAGAGTCTTGTTAGCCATCAGGGGGAGGAGAGGCCCTTGGGCCTGAGAGTGTTAGATCCCCCAGTATAGGAGAATGCCAAGGAGGGAAAACAAGAGTGGGTGGGTGGGTGGGTGCCATAGTGGCAGGGGAAGGGGGAAGAAAATGGGGAGGTTCCAAAGGGGAGATCTGGAGAGGGGGAAACATTTGACATGTAAATAAAGTAGGGGAAAAAAAAAAACAAGAACAATAAATAAATAAATAAATAAATAAATAAATAAATAAATAAAAAACACAGCGTTCTTCAGCCCTCAGCCCACAGCTTGACGAGGACTGGTCTTTCCTGTCCTGACACACTCATCCTCCATCTCTCAGAGACAGACACAGAGATTCTAGTGCACACAGCAGTAAGACTTGCCCCTGTCTTTTCCTATTGTCCCTCCATTTTAAATGTTTCTTTTCACTCATAGGCGGGACCGATGTGGTTTGTATGCAATATTTTTTCTTCCTTTAATTGTGTTAAATTGCATCCTGTGCATTATACAGAGGATTATTTACTTTCTGCGATTTTAAATTCCTTTTAAAAAGTTTTTGGATATTTTCATATAATTCCAAAATGATAGAATTTTCTACTTTTATGATATTTTCTATGTAAAAATAATTTTATCCATATAATATCTGTTTGATAATCACCTTGCTGTGTGCCTTGACAGGCAAAAACTCCAGAATGAAATTGTGTCATAGGAAATACTATAACCTCATATTTCTAAGCTTTTTATTTGTGATGATATATAATTCTTCCTATCCAAGAGTATAACCCTTTGTTTTGAAATAGAGTAAGTTATGCATGTGTGGATGGTAGTGTGGTGATTTATTAAAAGGTACAATATTGCAAACTTTCATAATATATTATGACTCACACATTCATACCTCTCAAAATATAAATTTGCAGGTTCTAAATATTAAATCAGAGTCTTACTCAACCACACAGGGAAATTTGTTTTTCAGTTTATTTGAAACCTAAGTTTCAAAAAAGATTTTCATTCATAAATTCACAAATATGCTTCTGTTCAAACCCAACTGAATTTAATTAATTTGATCAAAAAGGTGTTTTGTAGCTCATTCTTGAAATTAGGCTAGGATTCCCAGCTACTGGCAAAAGCTGAGACAGGTCACATCAAGGCCAGGCTGGGCTAAAAGTAAAAATGGAGCTAGGTTTCAGCTCGGCAGTACAATGTTTGTCCAGTGAGTGTGAGATCCTTTGTTCAATACCCAGCACCATGGGAAGGGTGACAGGGCTTTTCTATATGAGAAAAAATTCCTTTTGACTTGAAGTGAGTGTCTGGCATGCAAAAAAGTAAAGCAGTTAAAAGTTTATTTACAATTTATTGCATTAGAGAGGTCAAATACATCCACAGTCTGATGTACATATTAAATTCTGTTTATCTTTATGATGACCAGGAGAAATTCTTACTGTTTATGGTGTTGAAATTTTAATGTCCTTACATCCCAAATCATCAGAGTCTTTGTCATTCTTGATGGAGTAGGTGTAGCCTTGTTGGAGTAGGTGTGGCCTTGATGGAGTAGGCGTGGCCTTGATGGAATAGGTGTGGCCTTGTTGGAGTGGGTGTGGCCTTGTTGGAGTGGGTGTGGCCTTGTTGGAGCAGGTGTTGGAGGAAGTGTGTCACTGTGGGGGTGGGCTTTGAGACCCTCCTCCTAGCTTTCTGGACTTCAGTCTTCTCCTAGCTGCCTTCAGAACAGAAAGTAGAACTCTCAGCTCCTCCAGCACCATGCACTAGACCCTGTTATGCTCCCCACTGTAATGATAATAGACTCAACCTCTGAACCTGTAAGCCACTCCCAATTAAATGTTTTCCTTTATAAGAGTTGCCAAGGTCGTGATGTCTCTTTACAGTAATCAAATCATAACTAAGACAGATGGTAAATCAAGTCACATTACCATGCCATCAGGTGAGAGAGATGCACAGAAGCCTCAGTGGAAGGAACAGAATGAAGACAACGTGAGGATGGAGATGTGCATTTTATCTGAGTAGCTTCTGAGGGATTTGGACAGGATTTGCAGAGGACTCACTATGCGAGAAACCTAGAGACCGCTGGGCTGCTCAGGAAGAGGCCTTGGGGAACTTACAGAGTCCTGGCTAAGAGCTAACGGTTTTTCTTTTAAAATAAGGTCAGATAGTGATCTCTGGAGTCCCTGGCATAATGAGAGCCTGAAACTTCAGAGTAACAACTGAAAAGGCTTTATTTATCTCCAGTCCTTTCCTACTTTGGCTCTAGAAAACACAGTACTTTACCTTCTTTATCGAGAGTGGGCATACTGACAGCATAATCAGCCCCAGGTGGCTTTTCCTATTGATCTTGTCACCTGATTTCCATCAGGTCTCTGGGGAGAACAGGGTAGAATCTATGCTGCTTTAACTCAGGGAGATCATTCCTGGCTTCAATTAGTGCAGGTGACAGTTTTTACCTCTGGACCACTGAAGACATCCTCAAAAAGCCCTGCCAGCTCTGCTTCCAGCTGCTGCACACTGCATCTGCTGCACACTTCATCTACTGCATGCTGTATCTACTGCATGCTGCATCTACTGTACACTGTTTCTACTGAACACTGCATCTTCTGCATGCTGCATCTGCTACATGCGGCATCTACTGCACACTGTGTCTACTTCATGCTGCACCTGCTGCACTATGTATCTACTACATACTGCATCTACTGCACACTTCTTCTACTGCATGCTACAGCTGCCACATACTACATCTACTACTTGTCGAATCTACTGCCTGTTTCATCTACTGCATGCTGCATCTGCTGCATGCTGTGTCTACTTCACACTGCTTCTGCTGCAAGCTGCGTCTACTGCAGGCTGCATCTATTACAGGCTGCTTCTACTGCATGCTACCTCTACTGCAAGCTGCCTCTGCCATTCTGTGAATTCTGCAGTGTTTCTCTCATATTTATTTTGTTTCCATCCTGACATCGGATATGCATGTGGCTGCAAGAAAGAAGAATTGCATTTTCAAATAAAACATGTACAAATGGAATAATCTCATGACCTGAAGACTGTGTTTCTATTAAATTTAGCTGCTAGGGAACAAAGAGTCCCTAGATATATATTTCAGTACTTTATCAAGTGATTGCTCTTAATTTACAAATAAATGATTTAAAATATTTTTCAGGACTTTGTATCGAAAGTGGATTTAAGTGGTGTTCAGGAGTGATATATTTCAATGTGTAGAACTATTTAATAAGCTATAATTATAATCATTTTGTAGTTAAATGAATTGATATATATAAAAGTTTAAATTAGGTCATTTAATTAGCAAATATTGATCTTTATATATATATTAATTATATATAAAATATATTTTAAATTTATGTTATCTATGATATTGCTTGAATTATTGTTACAATGTATACAGGGATGAAATTGTTGAACCATGCAAAAACATGGGACGGTGGTTCAATTAAGTCACATAGCACAATAGCATATCTTATAATGACCTTGAGTGTTGTGATGTGATTATTTTCCCTGCAAAAAAGCACTCAACATGGTTTTCTTTGTAATAGCCAGGCTGGGATCACTTTTCACACTTTCCTTTCCCTTCAAATATGCTATGTATTCAAGGAATTGTTACACAGTAACATTTCTCGGGGAGGATAAGATACCCATGTTTCAGTGATGGAGCACTAATGTAGCAGGTGTGAGGGGCTGGGTTGACTATTAGCGTGAGAGAGAGAGAGAGAGAGAGAGAGAGAGAGAGAGAGAGAGGAGAAATAGAGACCCAGAGACAGACAGAGAGACAGGAGAAAGAAAGGATAATTTTACAAGGGCAGGTAGATCTCTGTGAGTTCAAGGCAAGCATCATGGTCTACACAGTAAATCCAGGCTACCCACAACTACATAGTAAGGCTCTTTCTTAAAAACAGAGAGTGGGTTGGACAGGAGTTTGTGAATATGACAATGGAGACATGGATTATTAAATGAAAACTTCTCATTGCCCACGTTAAGTGTCTTGCTTAAGACACCATACAATGTGATTGCATGTCATAGAGACATCAATATCAAACTTACTGGGAAACTTCCTCACTTCTGGCTAGCTTACATACTGCCAGTACCAGAATATGCAAGGAGAGAAACATCACTGGTTTCCTGTCTCCTCAGTGAGGGATGTTGCATGCTACAGTACCAACCTGCCAAGCAAGGTGTCCCCACTAGCATAACAATAGCATGACTATTACTAGTGTAAACCAACCCTTTATAATTTGATTTGAGTTGCGTTCCACAAGGGGAAATTCAAGGCTGGTTGTTGGAAGTCAGGCAAACCCAAGACTTTCTCAGACACCTAGTAAAAGGACAATGGCACCTTACTTTTGTGTCTTTGCCAAGGGGCAGACTTGGCAAGGTCTGGTCTGGGGTTGGGGATAGGGCATTGAAGGAGTCAAGGTTTTAATTTATAAGAACTCAACTCCCCCCCCCCAGCTGACTTTATCAGTCCTAAGGCAGCTGTGTCTGAGGAATCCTGTGTTCCCTTTGGCAACGTTGCTTAACTTTATGCTGACTCTGTTTCATTTTTCTACATGTAAATTGCATGTAAGGTATTGTACAACTATTTTTAATTTAATTAATTTATTTATTTTTACTTCAGGTTAGTTGACTCTGTTGGTCTTTATGTGGAGTTCCTATCCCCCTTAGGGCTGCAATCCTTCCTCCTATTCTTCCATATAAGTCCCCAAGTTCCATCCACTGTTTCACTGTGGGTCTGAGTATCTGTCTGAGTCAGCGTCTGGGTGGAGCCTATCAGAGGACAACATGCTGCTGTCTGCAAGCATAACAGAGTATCATCAGTAGTGTTAGGGATTGGTGCTTGTCCATGGGATTAGTCTCAAACTGAGCCAGTTATTGGTTGGCCATTCCCTCAGTCTCAGTTCCCTCCCCCATGCCTATATTACTTGTAGACAAGATAAATTGTGTTGAAAGTTTTGTGGGTGGGTTGGTATCTCTATTGCTCCACTGGGGTTCCTATCTGGCTACAGGATGTAACTTCTTCAGGATCCATATCCTCAATGTAGTGAGTCTCAGCTAAGGTCATCCCCATTGATTCTTGGGCCCTTCCCTTATCCCAGGTCTTTGTCTCAAAACTTGCTTGGCATAAGACATATCTTGTGCAAGAACTCCTAACCCCAAATATACTGTCTTCTTTATTTTCTCATGCTATGATCCTCCCTCAGATACCTGTCACCAAGGAATAACTTGCTGGCCCAGGACATCTAATACAGTAAACCTGGTGAAAATTCCATGGCCTTTACAATCATAGCCCCCAGGGAGGCTATTGTTATCCAGGCAAGTAGACCTACTAAGTTGGTTAAGGTGTACTTACATGTTTGTGTTTATATCCATATATTTGCGTTATTTTTTAATCTTGTTTGAGAAGCTTCATGTGTCTGCACATTTAAGAGCTACACAAAATCAGAGCAGTTAAAATTCTGCCTTCAGACAGTGAATGTTCCAAGTCCAGACTTTGCTCTTTGTTATTTCTTGTTCCTAGCCTATACTTTTAGCTATGTATCAAATGAACAAATGAACACAGGTATTCAATTTCTCCTAACTTCCCACTCACTGGCATCCTAACTAGAAAGAATCTCCAATTTACTCTCAGTCCAGCAGGACCTCTGATGACTGAAGCAACATTCTCTGAGCTTATGTTTGATTCAGGGATAGAACTGTGGGAAGCTCTCACTGATAAAAGACAAATTTTCCCTAGTAAAACATTTGTATTCCCATCTTTTTCTAAAGTCTACAGATGGTGAATCCATAAACTACATCTTGGAAATGTTACTGGAGAACAATTTTCAATTCATAGTGTGACTATCCAGGAAATATCCCAGCTCTTGAATCACACAGACCCTTCTGGCAAACTCAATTTTATCTTACCCTCTCCCTCCTTCCCTCCCTCCCTCCCTCCCTCTTTCCCTCCCTCCCTTTCTTCCTTTTCCCTCTCTCACTTCCTCTCTCCCTCTCTGTCTTCCCCTTCTCTCCCTCCCTCCCTCCTTTCCTTTATCTCTTCCTCTGTCTCTATCTGTACATCTCTATTTTGCCTTTTAGAGACTGAGTTGCACACTGTAGCTAAGACTGACCTGGAAGATCCCAACTCACTCTAGGCACGTCTTTGAATTTGTAGTAATCTCCTGTATCTCAGAAGCTCATCTCTTCTAAAACAGTGCCATTTACCAAACAGGCTGGGATATTCAGGAAAGTTGAATTTCTTTTAATTGCAATGAAACTTCAAGTCAGAAGTATAAGATTGCTGTTCCTAACCTGCCTGTGTGTCCTTTTCCTTCTGAGAAGTCAATGTCATACACTGTTCCATTCCCATATTGAACACTATTTCCAATCATTTACCTCCCTTTAGAGTAAGCACCATATGATTATGTATACACTTTTAAAAATGGAAGGGTTTTTTTCCCTAATTCAGGTTATTCCTTCATTATGAAGATGAGAAAATAAATAGTATTCAGAAAAATGCTGACGGATTTGGTGTATACATCCATTTTAGCTGGCATCTGGGAGATTAGGGGCTGGAAGATCATTTCAAGGTCACTGCTGGCTTCAATGCCAGACTAGGCTAATGAGATTCTGCCTCTAAACAAAAGAAAACTACATAATAGGCATTAAAAAAAAAATCAAGCAAATATATGACTGCAAAGCATGTGTGTGGGATAGAGAAAACAACTAACAACTTTGGGGTCAGCAAAGACAGGTAACCTTCCTCTGTGAGGGCTGGGCATCTTCTAGTCATTCCTGGCCCAGGACAGGGACTCATATCAAATATTGTCTGCTCCCTGAATAGCCTCAGTAACTGACAAATTGAGGGTGGTAAATCAATATCACAAATTAGCATCAAGTAACTTCATTATAACACACTGCAGTGTTTTAAAATGTTTCTATTTGCATCTACTAATTTATATGTTTCTTTCTATGTTTGTTCTCTCAGCAAAGTCTGGCTTCATTCCTTTTCTGTGAACATGTTACACAACTTCATAAAGTCCCTTCATATTTAGGAAGAGTTTGATATTTCCTTATCTAGGAGAATCAGGGGAAATTGTTCTTAATTTTACATTAATTTTTTTCCTGAGCAGATCTATAAGGTTTTTTCCTAAAGATTAAATTATTTAAATTAATAACAAAATCACTTCATTAAATAAAAAAGAATGTAAGACCATGTTGACTTTCTTTTTCAATGAACTTGCTTTTATTTTCGATTAAGACCTTCACTCCACATAACATGACAAGCACATTGACATGTGTGGTCTGAGCATTTTCCTGCTTCTATTTTCTCATGATCTTAGAATGGGCACTGGAACGTCTGATGATACTTCTCTTATCTTTCCAAGGAAGGACACTGGACATCTGCCCTTTTCTTGGCAATAAAACTGGAGTTTTAATCAAGTTTATTAAACTCTGAAAGTCTGGACTCCTCTGATTTGCTTGAGTTAATTTGTTTGAGTAATTTTGTTTTCTGCCAAGAACCAGCCTCAGTTGTTTTGGGGTTCTCGAGAATTGGGAGGATTGGATCAGCAGGAAATCAGAGTCCCAGGCAAGGATACAGGTATGAGATAATAGATGAGTCATTGCTACTCTGAAGCTACACTTGTAGACAGCTTGCAGGTTCTCTCTGTCTATCTCTGTCTGTCTCTGTCTCTCAGGTTCTCTCTCACTCATGATTTTTTCTCTCTCTGAGTTCACCTCAGTCTTTTATTGGTTACATACTTCCTTGTTATATAATAATACATAATCAATAACTTATTCATTATTTTCCTCAGGCCCATTGTTTTTCCTGAAAAACCTCATGTAACTATGTCACCAGAAAGCACAATGCACACATAAAGTAACAGCGCAGTGTCTGCTAAGGCAAGTTATACATTAACTATTAACTCTCAGAAAAACCTCTAAGTCACAAGTCATCTGGGCATGAACTTGAAGCATTAGCAAGAAAACAGAAAAGTGCTAAACAGGTCAGAGTAATGTTAATATTTTTGACTTGTTTTAAATTTGCAAAATCTCTTTATTAAGCTCATCCAAATATCTATGTGAACAATGCTTTTCAAACTCTTTTTCCATATGCAATATTAGTCCCTCTTGTAGCTTCCCTTAGGGCTCCTTCACAAGTCTGACTTCTATCTCTTAGAACTTGCACCCTGATTTTCTTAGGCAGGCAATGTTCCGATCTGTCCAGGAAGGTCAGTTCACTAATCCAATGGGCCCCTCGCAGGATCCAAACTCTTATACCCATCCTTAATCTTTTTTATTATACCAATATCTTCCAATTTTCCCCAACAATATTTCTGATTCAAACTTCCTATTATTAGAGATCTCACAGGGCTCTCACAATTGCTCACTAATCCAGTAGATCCAGTTATTTCTTCCCCTCTCATGTCCCTGTATTTTCCATGGACATCCCTGTCCTTAGTGATCCAGGACCAGTGTTCCTTTTTCTTGAGATCTTCTGTTTTCTTAACTACTGAAACTTCAGATTTCTCTAAAACATTTCCTGCTTCAAATATTTCTTGGTACAATTTAATCATCACGAGTTGGCTAAGATTTCCCAGAGAACAGTTAAGGCAGTAAGCCTCCACATCCAAAACCCTTTTGTCCCATTGTGCTTCGGTTGACTGCTTGAAAGGCCAGGGCCAGAGCAGTTTGTTCCTAACAGACATCAGAACCATTTCCTTCTCTAGTAATACCCTTAATCCCTTTTCTAGAAATGTTTACCAGAGTTGTGTCCGAGGACAAATGTGGAATAGAAAAAGGCAAAACAGACAAGCATACAAGAAAGAGCAACACCATCTATATACTAGATGGCCAGAGATGCATTATTCAGGTTGACTGTGCTCCCTCCTGCAGCCATGTGTCATGCAGCCATGTTTGCAACTATGTCGCACCTGATAGTTTTCCTCTTTTCTTTAAGGGATTTAGTTTGAAGGTTTACTTTTTTTTTCCCTTTGAAATTAACACAAAGTTCATTTTTCCCACTTGATTCCATCATATAATAAATGATTTAAGAATAATCAATGTTGGTGCCTTTTATCCTTTAGCCTATCATCTACTGGGTTCTTCTATCCTCTGACCCTTCCAATCTTTATCCCACCTTAACTCCTTCCAACCTCCCTACACTAGGTAAGAGAGAAAGAACATTAGAGGGAAAAAGGCATAGACCTTTCGGCCAACAAAATGGACTACTTCCTGATGATTATGGATATCACATTTTTGGGAGCCAGTCCAAATTCTGTTCTCAGGATATCTCATACTTATTCTTAGTCACTTTGCTCAAGAACACTTGGCAAACAGCAACAACAACAAACAGGGGCATCAGCGGGGAGCAGCATCTGCCTCCACCACCACCACCACCACCACCACTTCCTCCTCCTCCCTCCCCCTCCCCATTCCCATCCCCATCAACCTCTCCTCTCCCTTCCTTTTTCCCCTCCCCCTCCTCCTCTTTTTTTCTTCAGAGTACCTCTGGCCTTTCTAGGTGCACTAGCCTCTATAGCCTCTAAAGAGTCCCCAGAATTAAACTATCTGCAGCTGGCAACAATCATGCCCATCTAGAGCACAAGACAACCACAGTTAATGACTGTGGACAAACTGAAGCAGCCCCATATCCCACACTGGGGATTAAAGCATAAACCTAACCATATGACATACTTGGGTTATTTAAGAAACCAAAACTCTCACTATAAATCACTGCTTTAACTCAATCTGTAGGGACTTTTATGTGATAGCCTATAGCACACAGTGACCTTTCCCAGGGTACCTTCACCGTGGCATGTCCCTCAGTGAAACTCTGGGGAATTATCGCAGTACTTAGTATCTCCTGTTCTCTTATATGTTGTGTATCTGCTTTTTTATGTATCTTAAATCTGTGCTTAGCTTACACAAGCTGCCAGCTGACTCAAACACAATATTTCAGCATTATGTTTTACCTTCATCTTGTTTCCTCCTTTTCATATTTCATATTTTATTACTATTAAAATATCATTATCTTAAATCTCTTTTGTGCTACTTTAACTTTCTTTATATGGAAAAATTACTTTTATTTTTTTCAGTTTTCTTTCCAATTCATTTTTGTTTCAAATATTTTGCTCTAGAGAGCTGAGTTCTAATTTAAATGTTTCCACCATAAGCTCTATTATTTTGGGGGTTACATTATTATCATTTTTAAGATACTTGATATATTATCATTGTAATCTGTTTGGCACATGTCTTTCTGATGAGCCTTCAGAGTCTAATCACAAGTCCAGTAGTTTAATTACATTGAGGTGTACCACATGGAAGGTTTATTGTTCTTTCTGTTATTTGCAGTTAGAATGATTTCTGATGCTGTGGGATAGTACATAAGCCTACATTTGAAGATGGAGATTTGGTCAATAGATAATCCCTGTCCTAGAATGGTCCAGGTCTGTGTCTTGTCAAAGTCTAGTGGTTTATTTACAGAGATCTGTTATTACCCTTCCTCTAAGATTCCTTCATTCTTTGTGGCTCATCTTTGGACTTAGAAATATCTGCAAATCTAAGGAAGCCACTTTCAAGTTTCTCTCTTTAACCAAAACACTAACTCATAATTTAGCACTCAATATACCCATCAGACTGCATAAATGCTATCTGTCTGTAGTTGATCACAAGGAAGCTAAAGCAACAAACAGACTAAGGCAGTCTCAGATTAGTCTGTTGCAGACTAACTCTCATTGCTCTGCTCTTCTGAGTTCTAAACCAGGGTCTTGTTCATGGTAGACCAACACTGTGGTACCTAATGCATTCCTAGCTCTTGAAAGGAAAAGCTCAAATACAGACTTAGCTTATTGTAACTATGCCGAAGTTGTAAGATCATTGGACAATGATTAAACATAGCATGTATACACCTATCTGTCTGTCTGTCTGTCTTTCTATCTACCTACCTAGCAATCTATCTATCTATCCATCCATCCATCTATCATCATCTATCTACCCAGCAATCTGCCTATCTATCTATCTAGTAATCTGTATCTATTTATTTATCATATCTACTTATCTATCATCTATTTACCTATCAATCTATCTATCTTTCTATTTATCATATCTAATTGTCTATGATCTATCTACATATCAGTCTGTCTGTCTATCTATCTATCTATCTATCTATCTTTCACCTATCTATCATCATCATCTATCTAAAAATTATGGCAGTTCAAAGTGAAGTGCATAATCTGACATTCATATATTCAACAATCTTTTTAATTCAGAACAAAATTGTTCTGAAAATTTAACATGAAGCTAGTATGACATTGGCCTGTTTGTAGCATGCTTAATATGCACATGGAAAGCCTCAATGCTAACTGAAACGTGAGAAAGTCCCAAGTTTTTCCCTTGAGTTCTCAACTGGGTTGAATGAAAGGAGGCTGTGGTGTTACCTGGACTCTCAGTTGCACACAGAAAAGGAAATAAATATTTTCTTTGAAAAGGAAACACAAAAGAGTTAAGGCCTGCAATGGAAACCAGAAGGAAGCTATGTCCTCTGAATTCAGGGCCTTTTCGGCAAAAATCAGCATGAATTTAATTGCATGTGACCTGAGAGAAACAGCAGGAATGGTTTTTCTCCTTCGTAACTTTCTCCTATCAACTGAGTGTCAGAAAGCCATTCTGCTTCTAGTCAAAAAGTTCTGTTTTTAAGCAAGCACCCAGCTGAGCGAATGCGGTGCTTTTCTTCCTTTCCTTGTCTTTCACACCTGGAGTTTTGGCATTCTACACAGGCATCTCCTAATGCAGTTTAGTATCACATGTTAAGATTTTTTTATTCCTGGCAGAAATAAAACCTTAGCCATAGGGAAACAAGCATTATTTCTACACTGTCAGTAGGTATACTTGGGTGAATGGGTCAGACTCAAAGGCATACCAGTTGTACTGAAAGTACATTCTTTCAACCATCCCACTGCTAGCTCTTGAGACTCGAGTCAACTTTAAGTGATGCTATGAACTCAATGCTACTAGAACTTTCTTCCTATGAAGGAAAATGATCAAGTTCTGAATGTTGTCAAATAAAGAGAATGATGTCTGTTTTAAATTAGATGTGATTGTTGTTATTTTAATTTTCCATTTAGTGTACAAAGCAATGAGCATCCTCAGGACATTTGCATAATGAGTATAAAGAACTCATACATGATATTTGCATAATGAGTGTAATGTAGTCATATACAGATCATTTTCCACATTGGCACCACACCTTCTACTTTTCCTTCACTATCCCCAAACAATATATGCTAAACTTTCATCTTATATAAAAAAATCATCTATTTTAAAGACTGCCTTATTTTTACATGTATGGCTGTATATGTATGGGACACATGGGCAGCAACAGATTCAGGCACAGCCCCCACTCCAGTTGTTGGGGGATCCACATGAAGACCAAGGTGCACATCTGCCACATACATGTTGGGGAAATAGGTCTAGCCCATACTCACTCTTTGGTTTGTGGTTAGTTTCTCTGGGCTCGCAAGGGTCCAGCTTAGTTGACTCTGTTGGTCTTCCTTTGGAGTCCCTGTCCTCTTTGGTTCTTTCATTGGCCAAGAAGCACTTAAAGGAATATTCAATGTCCTTATTTATCAGGGAAATACAAATAAAAACAACTCTGAGATTCCATCTTACACCCTCAGAATGGCTAAGATCAAAAACTTAAGGGACAGCACATGCTTGCAAGGATATAGAGCAAGGGAACACTTTCTTCATTGCTAGTTAAGAATGCAAACATGTACAACCACTCTGGAAATCAATTTGGCAGCTTCTCAATAAACTGGAAATAATTCTACCTCAAGACCCAGCTATACCACTCCTAGACATATACTCAAAAAGTATTCCACCATTTCACAAGAAAACTTACTCAACTATGTTCATAGCTGGTTTGTTCATAATAGCCAGAAACTAGAAACAACCTAGATGTCCCTGAACTGAAGAATGGAAAAAGAAAATGTGTTTCATTTACACAATGGAATACTACTCATCTGTTAAAAACAAAGACATCATGAATTTTGCAGGCAAATGGATGGAGCTAGAAAATATCATCCTGAGTGAGGTAACCCACACCCAAAAGGACATGCATGATATGTACTCACTGATAAGTGGATATTGCCATAAAGTACAGAATAACCACACTACAATCCATTTCTTTTTGGATAAGGGCATTCTGCTGAGGTGGGACAGAATCTCAATACAATTTTGAACTTCTATTTCCCTAAAGGATGAGGATGCTGAACACCTTTTATATATTTAATAACAATTTGGATTTCTTTTTCTTTTGAATTCTGTTCATTTCCCCAGTTATGGAATGAGTGACTTGTTTTCTGTTGTCTAATTTTTAAAATTTTCTCTGTATTCTAGATATTACTTTATAGCCAGGTGTGTTGTTGGCAGACCTTTTAAAAATATGGGATTATTCATGAACTAAAATGTCCTTGCTATGCAGGGCTCTGCCAATCTTCTATGTGTCATTCCAAATTTAACTTTATATTCCCATTTTTATTGTTTTTGGATAAATACAGAACTACTGAAACTATCTTTGCTCATATGCATACATAGATATAAATTATTGACAAAAAAAAACAAATTGGACAGCAAGCTGACCAAAATTACCTATCTGAACTAAATAGGATTGATGAGATTTTGAGACTAGAGAGAAATCATTGGTCTCATTTTATATCAGAGTATGCCTTCCATTGTTCTGTGTTTAATCTTCTAGTTTTATTTCTTCTTTTGATTCAAAAATACAGTCAGGATATAGGTGTATAAAACCATGTTTCACAATTCACACTGAAAATTCTATGTTTTTGTTTTATTATTATAGATGATCGGCTTTTATATTTGTCTAGCATCTGACTACCACTCGAAAAGCAAGCCATTAGATTATCACAATGCTCCCTTATTCTGTAAATTTAACCCTGCAGTTTAATGAACTCTGAATTGAATGCACATGTAATCCAGTCACTGCTAAATAAAAGTGTTTATGGCATATTTATTGCTTATTCACAGGCAATGTCGTACATTAGAAATGTGAATGGCTGATTCAAATACAAGAGAAGGAACCATTCAAATATGACCATAGTGGTAACTCCTCTTTGAATTCTGCTATCTTAATACAGCATTTGACACCACCCCATTTACTACGTGAGCCACTCTAAATTCTTGTCGCCAAGAGAACGTGGATTTTTTTTCAATCAACAGCAGCGACATGTAATAAAGAAACAGTAGACATAAATATTAGCACCCTCCAATCGTACAACAGTTGCTAAAATAATGGAGGACATTATTTTATCCAAAAATCTAACATTTGACTCACAGTCCCAAGTGCCTTCATGTACCTCTTCATAGGCTTTTGTTCAAGACATTCTTCTAGATCAGTAGTTCTCAACCTGTGGGTCATGATCCATTCGGGGGTCAAATGACCCTTTCACAGGAGCCATATAGCAGATATCCTGCATATTATTTATTTATATTACAATTCAAAATTAGTCAGGAAGTAGCAATAAAATAATTCTATGGTTGGGGGTCACTGTAACATGAGGAATTATAACAAAGAGTCTGAACATTAGGAAGGTTGAGAACCACTGTTCGTGATTGTCTCCTAGCAAGAGTGGTTGACCATATAATTTGGGGTAAAACCAAAATAATAATTACAGTATTGCTTCTTTGCTGTTTTCCTTAATTTTATGAGTGTGTATTATGCTTATAGAAGACCAGGGTTCAGTTTCTAGCATCTACAAAGTGGCTCTTGCCCATCAGCAACTGCAGTTCCCAGGAATCTACCACCCTCTTCTGACCTATGCAGATATGCATATGGTACACAGACATGCAGGCAGTCATTCACATTAAATGGAAATTTAAAAGTAGTTTAAAGGTAGTTAAAAAGCTGTACTTTGATGCTCTTGTAGGTGTATTATTCTTCAGTGTTCAACCTAGTTATTTATTTTCAAACGAAACTTACTTTTTTCTTCAAGAATTTATCTTCTCTCTTTGATTTATCCCTTACCCTTAGTTCCAACTAAATGATTTTATTCCCTAAAATCATTTTTAATTTTAATTGGATTTACATGAAACGTTGGCTCCCAGAATATTCAGCCATCTGTAGGGTATACATCTATAATACAACAGGAAGGTACTTACAGAATTACTTAAATAATTGATCTTTAAAATATGATTTAGATTTTATGGCTGGAGAGATAGCTCAACAGTTAGTTAACAGTACTGGCTGCTTTTTCAGAGCACTGGAATTTGGCTTCCAGCAACCACATGGCAGCTCAAAGCCTTCTGTAACTCCAATTTCAGAGGTTCTGACACCTTTCTTTTATCTCTGTGGTCACTGCACACACAGAAAGAAGATACTCTCATGCAGAAAAGCACTCATACACATAAAATAAAAAGATAAATAAGTCTTAAAAGGAAAACATATGTATGTATATATGTATGCATATATACATGTCTGCATTTTATACACACATACATACACACAGACAAGCAATTCTTCTCTCTATAACTCAGTAAAATATGATCTCTACCTTACCATCTGGAAAGGCATTTGGAATTTAGTTGAGACTGAGCTAAAATAGTTTAAGCAAAAACGAAAAAAAAAAAGAAGGTAATAAGTCGAACATAAGTAGTAAGCTTTCCCAGGACAAACATTTATTGCCTCAATTATAAATATATAATTATGTATGTAAGTGTGAAGTTATTTAAAAGTAAGTGTTAATTATGGTTATATATTAATTCATTAATAAAATTGTGCCTAAAATTAATTATCGATTAGGTTATAAAATCCATATAAGTATATTATTAAAATTATTTGTTCTGGAGTAATGAGATGGCAGTAAGGCCATTGCACAGTAATTGAGGTTTATAGACAAGTCACCAGACACGTTATATCATCATGATTGCACACAACTGGGGATACAGAGACTGTTTCTATTGTTGCCTTTGTTTTGTTTCTATTTTCTAGCTTTTATTTATCTTTTGTTTGTCATGAATCAAATAACTGAGAGATAAGATCACTCTGCAACTATTGTGCAGGAGACCAAATTTTATTTTTCCTTAACACTTTTTAGTTATTTCTTTAGTATAATCTGACAAAATGATCTGCCAAGAAAACTAATTAAGGGATTTTCCCTTAGTGACTACATCTAAGTTGGCCACTTCATCACTAGTATGCTTCTGGTGTGGTCTTTCATACTCTATTAATTTTAACACAGTGCCTTAGTCAGGGTTTCTATTCCTCCACAAACATCATGACCAATATGCAAGTTGGGGAGGAAAGGATTTATTCAGCTTATACTTCCACATTGCTGTTCATCACCAAAGGAAGTCAGGACTGTAACTCACATAGGGCAGGAAGCAGGAGCTGATGCAGAGGCCTTGGAGGGATGTTACTTACTGGCTTGCTCAACTTGCTTTCTTACAGAGCCTAAGACTACCAGCCCAGGGATGGCACCACCCACAACGGGTCCTCCCACCCTTGATCACTAATTGAGAAAATGCCTTACAGCTGGATCTCATGGAGGCATTTTCTCACCTGAAGTTCCTTTCACTGTGATAACTCCAGCTTGTGTCAAGCTGACACATGAAACAAGCCAGGACACACAGTAATAGAGATGTGACCCCGAGTTGTTTTAAAGAATGAAAGACATAATACAAATAAAATGTTTACAGTCATTGAATGTAGTCAACACATGTGTGGTTTTATTTCCATCATGCGTGAACGCTTATGTCATTAACCTTTCTTGTGATCAATACATATACCCTGATGACGTGCTAAGACAATTCTGGCCCATCTTGGTCTGGAGAAAATTCTATCCTATTTGTGCTTAGATCATTAGGTCAACCCTGTGGGATAATGCAAACCTTTCATTAGTTGTTTGGATAGCATATCTCATTCATACGGTTTGGTAACCAGGCTATGGAAACATTAGGGAATATCATAATATCTACTGTGCCAACCTCCGTAGCTTTTCATTTCTCAGGAAATCATCTTCCTCTTAGCGGCCCTCCCTCTAGGAAATACTACACCTTTAACAGGGCAGGGAGCATTGCCTCTTGTCACTTGACTGCCACCATCCATCTTCTTCCCATTCTTTCTAAAACTTCTGGCTGTTTTGTTGTTGATGATGTTGTTGTTGTTGTTGTTGTTTTGTCAATTTCAGATTTCAGAAGTCTCATTGAACTACTCAAAGTATGGGCTGACATGGCAGGGTTGGTGGGTATGCTCCAGTCTCTTCTATACTGTCTACTTCTCTAGTGTACCCACTGCTAAAATATCAACTGCCAAGTGACCATTGCCCACAGTCTTCAATTTGGTGTTTCCTTGATACACAGAATAAATGAGATATGAAATGAGTAAGGCTTCTTGTCTAGTAGCATGAATCCCTTTCTGTTATTTGTCAGATGGCGAAGAACGCAGGTCTGGGCCTAAGCCCAGACTTCTGCCAGGGAGGGCATGCAATCAGCTTCAGTTGGCTATGTCCAGGTCCTGGTGCAGTCTCAGTTTCTTCCTGTGAAACTATGAATAATGGCAGCACCCAGACCACACTGCTGTTATCAGACAATGGAAAGGATTGGAGACAGGAAAGGAGAGCAGAGACAGATGGAATCTCATTTTCCAAAAAAAAAAAAAATAAATAAATAAATAAATAAAAAGATACAGTGTTTTGGCAAGGTTATGAAAAAATAGTAATTTTTGGCTTCCTATTTTTCCTCCTCCTTCCTGTCTTATTGAAATCCTTCTTTTCATCCCACCCTGCCTTTTTGTCTTCATTTTGTATGATACACTGATTTTGATTTGTTTATTGCCAAATCACAGGTAGAAAGTTATTTGCTGTAGCAAGGGCCAGTTTACAGCACTGAAAAATCATGGTACCCTCAGTATTGAGCATTGATGATGATGATTTCCAATTGTATTTCCCAGGATATATTCAGCTCAATCAGTAATTGCCTCAATGTATCTCTCTTTGTCTCTGTCTCTGTCTCTCTGTCTCTCTGTGTGTGTGTGTGTGTATATGTGTGTGTCATACACACACATGCACACAATTTTATTACAAGCCCCATTTTGTTCCCAGAACACTTATTTCATTACTGTTCAAAGTATCTTTTTAAAATCAATATTATCAGGCTAAACATCACTAAGAACATGCTTAAAGTTAAAGATCTTTGGCCTAATTTTCTGAAGCCAGACACAGCACACTGTGGAGACCCTGGGCTATTTATATTTAGTAAGAGGGGTACTAGAAATAATTTATTACATGGGTCACCTTCTGATCAGGGATGCTGAAGAGGCTGAAAACATCCAGAGCTTTGATGTTAGTAAAAGGTGCTTGTGTGTCTATGGTGACATAGTATCTACTGGAAGGGCTGCATTTGGAAAATGTCAGAACAGTAAAAGATGAAACTCAGGCCCTGACCTCAACCAGGACAACTGGACATTGGATGGTGTCACCCTTGTATGTGCTCAGGAAGAACAATGGATCTAAAACTCTGAGTTACTGAATGACTGGGTGCTCTGAGGATGCTGGGAGAGGGCATTTAAATTCAACAGAATACAAAGGCCTAGCTGTGAAGAGCACCCCAACCCAAGGCAGCAGCAAGGCTTAGGGGATAGTACAGAGAATTTTCTGGATGTCAAGGACTTGTTTTTCTTAGGGAATGATTTACAATACTTCATGTCTCTTTGTTTAAGAACTATTAACTTCTTGGGTTAAAGAATCATTTGTTATTATACCCCAAGGAGTTGTTAAAGCTTCAAGAACACAAGGGAAGCACACGGAATGTCTGTTGAGTCAATACTGACTAGTCTCTTTTCAATTATCTCCATAATGGAGTGTTCATTTACTATGTGTCTTAGTTAGCGTTTCCATTGCTGTGAAGAGACTCCATGACCAAGGCAACTCTTATAAAGGACAACATTTAATTGGGGCTGGCTTAAAGGTTCAGAGGTTTAGTTCGTTAGCATCATGGTGGGAAGCATGGCAGTGTTCACGAAGATATGTTGCTGGAGGAGTTATAAATTCTACATCCAGGTTTGAAGGCATCCAGAAGACTGCCTCTTCCACCCTGGGTGGAGATTGAGCATAAGATCTCAAAGCCCACCCCACAGTGACATACTTCCTCCAACAATGCCACACATACTCCAAGAAAGACACACCTCCTAAAGTGTCACTCCCTGTGGGACAAGCATTCAAACCACTCTGTTGGATCAAATGATGAGGGAGAGAGTGAGGCCCCACACATCCTCCCCGAGCGCTCGCGGCCACTGAGAGGGACAGGGTACATGAGAAGTGACCAAGTGCTCTTCCACAGTCCTCCAGGCCAGTCAGGCTGTGTGAGAAGCCTCTGTGGAGACATAGCCCATGGGTGGAAGAGGATCGCCTGGTCCTGGGTCTCCATGGAGTTCCCAGGCTCTGGGCATCACAGACAACAGGAATGGAATGGGACCACAGGCTAGATCGAGCCTGGGCCAGAGCGGGGTGTGTGTGTGTGTGTGTGTGTGTGTGTGTGTGTGTGTGTGTGTGTGTAAGGAGCGGGGCTTGGGTCCCTCCCAGGACCAGGTGGGCCGCTTGTGCACTGACTAGCTGCATTGGCTTGAGTGGATGTCTGCTGCAGCTGGGAATGCTGAGATGGCTTCCACGGGAGGGTAGATGTGGCTCATTAGGTGAAGGCTAGTTCCATTGTTTCCCACAGCAGATAAAGATGAATAGAGACAGTCCATAGTTCTAAGGCATTTATTATTGTGGAGAGTGGTGTGGGTGAGACCTACCCCGATCCCTCAGGGTTTCATCGAGGTTGAAATAGTAACTGGGAAGGGGCATGGCTAAGTCTCTAGGTGTCTCATTAACATGGGGATGTTGAGGCTACATGACCACACCTTTATCTGTGGTGGGGCTTGAAGGGCATGACCTTTTTTTATGTGAACAAATGTCACAGACCTATGGAGAGATATAGGCATGTGTTAAAAGCTGTATTCTAGGAGCTTTGGCAAATACCTGCTATCTCTTATCGACTGTCCTCTGCTTAGGACCGCCTTTTAGGCCTTCAGGGTTCAAACCTTAGCTCTACCAGAAAATGGCATGCCTATTATGGCCCAGCACCACTCCAGTGTGTGTGTGTGTGTGTGTGTGTGTGTGTGTGTGTGTGTGTGTGCATTTATTTATTTGTATGTGTATATGTAATGTGTATGTGTATTTGTATGTGTATATGTAAGCATTTGTGCATCCGTGTTTCTGGACGAAATGAATGATCATATATGCAGAATCCAGAGGTCTCCAGCATATATTTTTTCAGACAGTGTCTTACTGAACCTTGAGTTTGCCATCGTGGCAAGACTGGCATCAATCTCTGGGTATCCTATCTTCAGGTAACAGTGTGAGCTTTTACATGGCTTACATAGGCTCCAAATGCAGTCCCTCACTTTGCAGGTTCTCCATTGACTCAGCCACATCTCCAGTGCATCATTTATTCCATTAGAATCTCTCCACCATCCCTACTTGACTTGTACATGTCATCTCAAACAATTATTTCAGTGCACAGACTTTGAAACTGTTTTCTAAATAATAATTATCAGTGAAATTTAAATGGGTCCTAAATGGTATGCAATCAATTACACCATGTGATTAAAGTTTCTAAGTTTCAGAGTTGTAAAAGAAATTTCAGTTATACTTCTTTCTACTAATTGACCTTTGGAATAGTTTCCTTCCATGGTGGGGTTATTATAACACACTTTTAGACAGCCAGGGTATGGCCATAGATGTTCTCACCTTGGAGTGAGAAGAGGAAAGAAGACAGTAGCTCTTCTCTGGGGTCACATCCCTAAGACACTAGATGATACCAATGCACTAGTAAATAACTGAATTGATATCTCTCCTTCCCCACACTCCATTGACAGATGAGGCAGAGCTGTATATTGGCAAAGCACCATTGTACCAATGACACATGGCTACTGAGTGTCATTGAAGAGACTGCCCTCAAGTGAATATGATCACATCATTGTTTATTTTAGATCTAAGCAGTCATTTCCACATCTTGTTGATGAGATTATCTGAGAAGTAATTTCAAAGATTTAAAAATTTTAATCTTGAGACATCAAATATCTCAGTGCAAGTGCATTAATAACTTCAAGCTTACATGTGCTTTTCTTCTTCATTGAATATTATATGTTTAAAAGTTAGGTTACCGTCTGAGTGGGCCCTCTGAGGACTATTCACAAGAGACTGTGATTATTGACTGTAGGATATACAAAGGCCATTTTTATGACAGTTAAGGAAGATGGTCTCAGAATGACCATGCACTGGGGGGAAAAAGTATTCTTCTTTAAGGTGTTTCAACCCACATACACCTCACCTCCAATATGTACAGTTTGTGGTTTCAATCTCCTGGTATTTAAGAGATACTGAACGCATCAGAACAAATGAAAGCACAAAGGGTCAGCTTGTAGTCTCAAGAGCAGAGGGAGGTGTAACCTCTCAGAAATATGCATCAGCTACTTCTCTGCAATTTGATTCGTCTGCTCCTCCAAATAATCCAAATTACTCTGACTTGGAACAATCATCTAGTTTAATCAATTGGAAAAAAGAAATCCATCAAAGCAGCTGGGGAAAGTGATGGCTCTCCTGCCCAGAACACAGATGGTACCTTGATAGGAGGACATGGACTTTGGCCTTGCATAGTTGTCAGATCCATCTGATATCTTGTTCACTAACCAGTAGCCATGATGTGGGGAGAGAAACAAAAGCACAGTGTGATTTCTCTCACTTACACCTAGAGCATTAGCTTTTGTGGGGTTTTATGTAATTTTCTCAAGGGTTGTGTAGCCAAATAGAAAGCCTGGGAATTAAAATCAAATAATGAAACCCCTAACACTTATTTGATTACAGTAGCTGCAAATCACTGCACGGCAGTTCAAAAGTTAAGTACACAGGTATGACATTCATTTGGCCAGGTGCTTCACATTGTACCCTTACAGAGTTCAGATTATTCACCCCTCACAGGAGGACTGGCTGGGTTTGAGCAATAACAATACTTAGAAAGCCATGTCTCTAACTCTCTTTTGACCTGACCCATTTTCTTGATGTCATTTGAAGACTTGTGCATAATAAATAGACAGTTATTATCTTAAGTATGATAATTCAATATGTGATATTCGAATCAGGGTAGCTAATTACCATACCTGATATCTCAAAAGTTTATCATGTGGGGTTTGGGAATATTTAGGATCTCTTTGTCAAGTTTGGAAAACTACAGTAAGTTATTTTTCATAGTTGTTACTCTAGTGTAGGTGTTCGCCAGAGCTCACCTTTTGTTTCTAACTGAAGCTTTTAGTATGTTCATTCCTTTGTCTGATCATGCTCCCGACCCTTTGACAGCCTCAATTCTACCCCAGCTTTAGTCAGCATGTGACTTGGATTTTGTACATTTCTAGAAGCCCTGTTTTCTAGATATTGGTCCCATTTTTCAGACCTATGTCTATCCCCACATTATACCTTTCTATGTTGGCAAGGCCAGGGATTACACTGAAAATCTAATTGACCTATAAAAATGTACATATTTTGCAACTGAAGCCAGGAATATCCCTCAAATCTATGTATTAGTCAACCTCCAAAAATAAGCTCAGAGTCTTCCAATTCCCAAATGGATTCTACATGAATTCTTTGTGCATAGAATTATCTCAATCATGTCCCTATAGAATGGCATCTTTGAAGTGGAAACTTCTAGTATCTTTAGAGACTCAGTTATGTCATGTGATGTGTTTCTGAAAACTGTCTTATGAAGGTATATTTTTGCTGAAGCAGACACATGGAAGGATGTTTTCCTGAGAACAGTTATGTGGTGTTTTTCTCGAAACTGCCTAGGAAACGGGCATGTGATGTTTTGCTAAAGCAGATACTTGAGAGAACAGGTGATGTTTGGTAAGAATATAAATGTAACTTACAGACAGTAGATGATGCTATGTGGCATTGGTCCACCTTGTAATTTTTTTTTGGGGGGGGGGCTTTGTTGGGCTTTGCTGGTGCTGTGCTTCATTGATTTGCCTTACTTTCTTCACTGATCATTGTCTGTCATGACTTCATGGAGAAAAACACCAAAGAACTTCTGGTGGTATTCAATGGCTTCAAGGCCACTGGAAGGAGAACAACAGGGTTCAGACTTGGTGTCTAATAATGGGAATTTACCTCAAGATGAAAGTGGGAAACAAACAAGGCTGGAAAGTAAACTGCCATCCTGCCCTGCTCCACATGCTAACACTGCCCGGGGCCCAGAGCACCTCTGTGAGACAAGGGTCTGGGAAGAGTAAAAGGCAGTACAAACTCAATGAGTGAACCACCAGAAGATTTGCTTGGGGCAACACAGGCACCTTCAGCTTTCCCCGTCTGTATGGCATATGCCTGCTAATGATGGTGGCCATGCTTAAGATGAATTGACTTTGCAGCTGATAAAAATGCTAAGTCTAAAGCGTGTTAAAGAGTCTGTTGTGTTATATGGCTTGCATTCTTCATCTGGTAAAGAAATGTTAAATAACTTAGCTATACAGCATAGGGTTAATCCACAGGGTTGGAAGGGATTGGTATCAGCGGTACTAGAAGCTGGACACAATTATGGGGGTTGTTGTAGAGGGCACAAACCCACAAAATAGAACAACATAATTTAGTGACGGGTTAAATGTTACTAACTACCAGCTTCAGGGCATTGTGCTGACTTACAAGAACAAATCAAATCTGATGAAGTTGAAATTGAACAATGTCATGTTTTGGCTTTAAGAACTGGGGTTATGATTGAGAAGCCTGGGGAAAAAAATCTACCTCATTTACTAAGATAATACAGGGTTCTGCAGAAATGTTTACAGAACATTACTTACTATGGTTGGGTTTAGCTGTAAATAGAGCCATGTCAGACCCTGAAAACAGACAGTAATTGATAGACATACTAGCATTTGAAAAGGTAAATACTGATTGTAAGAGAGCAACGAAACCATTGAAAGTACGAAAGGCCCAATATAAAAATGGATAATGAAAACAACTGGTATTGGTTCTCAGGAGCATAATGCCAGTATCTTAAGGTAAATCATAGCTAGAAATTTCAGGAATCAAAACACCCAATGTTTCAATTGTGGGAAATGTAGTCATTTCCAATGAAATTGTAAAGGCTGGAAGATTCAGAGCTCCAAATAGCACATACATTGACTCTAAAAAATATGATATTCATAGAAAAGAACAAGTAGGTTCTGGTTGATATGAATTACAAAGACTTCTAGGGTATTATAGCTACTGTGAAAAGGGCAAACATTGGTCTAAGGACTGTTGGTCCAAGAGAGACATATGAGGTAACCTCTTGCCATCAAGAAATGAAAGGAAGGGCTTGTCAACTCTAGGCCTTGCCCTACACAATATGAGCTGTCTTCCTTTAATCAGCCAGGTGGTACCAATTGGGCAACAACATCAACTCTGAGTATTTCTAATCTTATGCATACTATAGAAGGAAGTGCAGCTTTGGAGCTGGCCACAGATTCCCCTCTTGCATTATCCCCCAAAGTTGAATGTTACAGATTAACCACTGGTGTTTACTATCCTTTACTCTCAGGGACAATGGGAATAATCTTAGTAATGAGGGGACTAACTTCTCAAGGACTTATTTTGCATCCACGTGTATTTGATAGGGATAGTAAGGAAGAAAAAAATTACAGCGTATGTGAAAAGGGAGATACAAATTGATGCAGGGAATAGAATTCCTCAACTGCTATTGTTTCTTTACATCAAGGGCAAGGCTGTTCCAGTAGAAAGGACAGGGGCTTTTGAGGGTACTGGAAAATAAGTATTTTGGCAATCAATAGTTAATGATCAGAGACTCAAATTAGTGGTACAAATGAATAGTGTTGACATGAAAGGTTTGGTGGGTGTAGGATCTGATGTTAATATAGTTTCTCAAGTATCTTGGAATCCAGATTGGCCACTTCAGAAGGTTTACTCGCAACTTATAGGAACTGGTAAATTAACACAAATAAGACAACGTTTCTGATGGATTACCTGTGTGAGACCAGAAGGGCAAATAGGTAAGTTGAGACCTTATGTGGCTGACATAGCCATAAACCTATAGGGAAGGGATATTTTACAACCATAGGATACTGAAATTAGTATTCAAACAATTCCAGAGATAGCAAATGAGAAAATTAGGGGTGATACAGGTGATCAAGAACAACCACAAAGTGTGCCCATTGTCCAAACACAGGGAATCACAGGGATTGAGTTTCTAAATATATAAAAGGGGACACTGCTGACATTCCAAAGCCTTGCCCCTAAAATTGTTATCAAACCAGCCTCTTTGGCAAGAGCAGTGGCCCATAACAAAGAAAAATTGCAGGCACTTGAACAACTGGTACAAGAGCAGCTTGAGGCTCAATATATAGAAGAGTCGACCAGCCCATGGAATTACCCTGTGTTTGTTGTAAAAAAAGAAAACAGGAAAATGAAAAATGATAATGGATTTAAGAGCAGTTAATAAGGTAATTCAATAAATGAATCCATTATAGCCTGGACTTCCTTTACTGTCTTTATTACCAAGATCATCTCCTAGAATGATAATTTATTTAAAAGATTGCTTTTTCACAATACCCTTGCGTGAGCAAGATAGGGAAAAGTTTGCTTTCTCAGTATCCACTTTGCACAATAGTGGTCCAATGAAAAGATACCATTGGAATGCAGTTCCACAGAGAATGTTAAGTAGTCCAACTTTATGTCAAAATTTTGTGCAACAACCATTAGAAAGTTTTCATAAGCAATTCTCTCAGTCTATCATTTATCATTATATGGATGATATTTTGTTGGCTGGTTCTAACAACGATGTTTTAGAGAATATCTTTAAGTTAACAGAAAGAATTCTGCCATGCTCAGTGTTACAAGTTGCTCCAGAAAAAAATACAAAGAAGACATTCACGTAGTTATTTGGATTATAAAATCAGTCAACAAAAATTTCAATCACAAAAGAAACAGATTCATAGGGAACAATAGCAAACTCTTAACTATTTTCAAAAATTAATAGGAGATATTAACTGACTGAGGTCTACAACTGGATTAAGTATATATGAGTTAAGTAATTTGTTTCAAACATTACAAGGAGAGTCAAATTTAAACAGTCCAAGTTGTTTAACAGCTGAAGCAGAAAAAGGGTTAATGCTCGTAAAACAAAGACTACAAGAGGCATATGTGGATCAAATTGATCCCAATCTTGATTGTATTCTGGTAATTTTAACTTCAGCTCATTTCCCTACTATGCTCATTATGCAAATGGAAGATATTATTATAAAATGGGTTTTTTTAGCTCATAAACAAAGTCCAAAATTGAAAACTTATAGAGAAAAGATTTTTGAGTTAATTATAAAAGGTAGAATAAGATTATGTCAATTGTCAGGAACAAATCCAGCTGAAATTGTAGTACCTTTTACAAATGCTGAGATTATGTCATTATGGGTGATCAATGAAGATTGGCAAGAGCTTGTGGTAACTATTTGGGTGAAATTAATAACAAATATCTGAAAAGCAAATATATACAGTTTATTTTAAAAGAAATTATTTGGATTCTTCCATGTATTGTAAAGTAAACACCAATCTCAGAGGCACCAAGATTTTATACTGATGCAAACAAGATGGGAATGGCAGGTTATAAGTCATAAAACAAGCAAGTTGAGCAAAATGTCTATATTCATCAGTTCAAAAATCAAAATTGCATGCAATCCTTATTGTATTATTAGATTATCCTGAATCTCTTAACATTATAAGTACTGATTCTTTACATGTAGAAAGAGTTGTTTTACATATAAACACTGGTGAATTTGTACCTGATAATTCAGAATTAACTTTGCTAATTATACGATTGCAACAGGCCATCAGAAATAGAAATCATCCGTTATATATTACTCACGTTCAATCTAATACAGGTTTGTCTGGTTTATTAGCTCAAGGAAATGATGAAATTGACCAATTACTAATGGGAAATGTGTTAGAAGCCTCCAAATTTCATGAGAAACATCATATTAATGGGAAAGTTTTTTTTTTAAAAAAAAAAAAATTCTATCACTTGGCAACAAGCCAAAGAAATCATAAAAAAAAAATTCCTATATATTCTCCATGCAACCAGGTTTCATTACTTGCTGCTACTAACCCTAGGGACACCAAAAGAAATGGCATCTGGTAGATGGACATTTCCCATTTTGAAAAGCTTGGTGTACTCACTGATAAGTGGTTATTAGCCCAAAAGTTCGGAATGCCCAGGAGTCACTTCACAGCAACCATTGGGCTGAGCATGAGGTCCCAGATGGAGGAGTTGGAGAAGGGAGTGAAGGAGGTGAGGAAGTTGGCAGCCCCATGGAGGGAGCAACAGTGTCCACTGTCCTGACCTCCCAATGCTCCCAGAGACTGGATCACCATCCAAAGAATACGCATGGAGGGACCCATGGTGCTGGCCACATATGTGGCCTTGTTAGCCATAAGGGGGAGGATAGGCCCTTGGGCCTGAGGGTGTTAGATGCCCCAGTAGAGGAGAATGCCAAGGAAGCTGAGAGTGGGTGGATGGGGGAATACCCCCATAGAGGCAAGGGGAGGGAGGAGGGAATAGGGAGGTTCCAAAGGAGAGATCTGGAAATGGGGAAACATTTGAAATGTAAAAAAAGTATAAAAAATACTTGAAAATAAAAAAGAAAAGAAAGAAAGAAAAACTTGGAAAGTAAATGTTTATATACCATACCATTGACAACATTGACATGTACTCAGGGTTTCAATAGGCAACTGCTTTAAGTTTTAAAAAGACTGTGCAGTTACACATTTATTGGCAATAATGGCAGTTATGAGGACACCTTCACAAATGAAATCTGATAATGCTCCCACATATGTATCCAAAAAGATGAAGCAGTTCTTTGCATATTATTCTATAAAGCATGTAACTGATATACCACAAAATCGCACAATTCCACAGAACAAGCAATTAGAGAAAGAGCCAATCCTATCTTTAAAGAGATACTTTAAAAAAAAAAAAAAGGAGATTTAAAAACCCCAGGGATAGACTAAATAATGCTTTGTTAACCCTAAATTTTCTTAATGTAGGTGAAAACAGAACAACAGACACTGGGTTATCGAAAAAACTGAGGAACCTTGACAAGCAATTTACTATAATGATGTGTTGACACCTGCCATGGTTTTAATATGGAGACATAGTTATGCCTATGTATCTACAGGGAATGAAAAATAAACTTATAAAGATTAGATCTGGCCAGGCAAAACCTTTATCAGCTGAGACATGAGTTTCTCCAGTCTCAACTCAGAAATGCTATGATGGTGGGTATGAGCCACTCTGCCTGGCTCCATTTCTTAAAATACAAAACAAAACAAACAAAGCAAAACAACAGCAACAAAAGAGCCTTGAATCCTACTGTCTCCTGTCTTAGTCTGCCCTTTGCATCATAGGACACATCCCTAAAGGATCGGAGCTGGTGTTCAGTGAGCGATGCTGCCATCCATGGCTACCCTTAGACTCTTTCCAGAGCCTCAGCAGATTCTGAGCCTTGTATTTACCTTGTCTTTACCTGATAACTTTCTTCATCCTTTTCAATTGGCCTAAGTATCCTGAGAAAATTGAAAGGCATGTAGTGTATAATTAAAGTGGTTAGGAAATATTTTTTGAGAAACATGGGTTATTTTCAAATACAATAATAAAATGATACCAAAAGTGTGGCTGCTATTTCAGAAAAGGCATATTAAAGGGAAAGAGGAAAAACACACAAAAAACAAGATCTCATCGCAGACGTACAAGTATCACACTTTAAATTGTTCTGTAGCAGAAGTAAATAGACCCAGAGCAAATAGGATTCATCTTACAAGGTTTGGGTTTTTTTGTTTTTTGTTTGTTTGTTTGTTTTGGTGGTTGGAAATTGCCTAGCACCATTTCACAGGAAAATGAGCTGCTAGAAATACAACATACAATTTATCGCTCTCATTTTTATTTATATTTGGGGTTTTATAGTAGGTAACTTCTATTTCTAAAGAAGAGAGACTGCCTGTTATCTTCTGTATTCCCTACAGGAAGGGACAGATATATGTTATTATTTATCTCAGTTTATATGCAATAGACAATTCATAAGAACTCACCCTCTCACTAAAAAACTTAGAAGGGGTGCATTATGCTGAGGCAACTCCTGCCAGCTTGGCTTGCCATCCCTCAGAGTTCAGGGGGAAAAACACATTAGTCAGATAATTATACATTTTGGTAAGATGCTCACAAAAAGAATTTCCAAATACAGAAGCACCAATGTTGTGAATTATGAAATGTTTTCTGAGTAGGTGTATTTCTGAAGAATGGTTCTTTTTCTGTGAAGCAAATTTTACTTTCAGCATAAACTCCATGTCCCACAAAAATCACATTAACTATTAACATAACATGTAAGATTCTTCTTTTAACCTCACTAACACACAAAAAATAAAATATACATTTAGGTGACTTTTTTTTCAACAACACATACTAGAAAATCAAGAAAAGTACTTCATTTAACAAAATATTTCTACTTACTACTGTAAAAATATTTCAATGCCCAATGATTTGGAAAACATTAGAAAGATCTCAGCTTTCAAAAGAACTGGGGTTGCTTTACCCCTTTAGGTCTCTCCTGTCTGGACTGCAGCATCGTGACTTTCTGAAGCAGCATTGTGCCTAATAAAGATCGAGATTCTCCAAATTCATGACCACTGGCAATGGCAGAATATTAATCACTAATCTAAGTAATAATAATAATAATAATAAATGTTACTAAGCTCTTACTATGTCATTGCTGCTGTGCCTGACACTAGAGTTAGAACCGTCACATGAATGTAATCACATATCACATGCTATTTAGTATTTTCATGAGGCTAAGAACTACAGGAAATATTGAATGGAATCTTTACCCATAAAATTATGTAAAAAATAAAGAGTTTTATTCACAGTCCAAGGCTTCTTCTGCTCTCTTGATGTTTAAATGAATTTTAGAGGTCTAGGGTTCACACTTTCCATTCTGTGGTGGTCTTTAGCAAGGCTTATATTTCCAAAAGGAAACATGGTAAAGAAATGCCTCTTTTCAGAGAGCCCCTGTTTGTTTACTACCAATAAGGTTTCCTTTACACACTAGCTTTGACCCATGAATACTCCACCAATTCACTAATGCAAGGGGCTAGAGATGTAGCTCAAAGCCCTGGGATAGATCCCCAGCACCATATAGCTGGTGATGCATGCTTGTGATTCAACACTTAAGATGTAGAAGCAGGAGGCTCAGCTGTATAGAGAATCCCAAACTAGCCTGGGATGCATGAGATATATCTTGTCAGAGTAAAGCAAGACATACAGGAAAAGACACATCTCTATAAAGACAAATTGGTGATTGATAAAAAGTACTTGTTTTGTACTACTATCTTCCAACCCACCATGGCATTATCTAAAAAGAGATCAAAAACTGATTTAATCACTTCGACTATTAAGAGGTCAGCACTCACAGAGTCAAAGTAAATTGAAATCTAAGGCTTATTTTTAAGGTTTCTCCTAATAGCTGAAAATTTTCTTATGACATAGACATAAGAAATAATTTAAAGAATCCCTGTTTTAGCTTTGTCTCTATTGCTGTATCAAAAGTCACTGCCCCCAGTTGGGTTTTATTGGTAAATAAAGTTGCCAGCGGCCAATGGTTTTGTTGGGATGCAGAGGTGGGACTTTAGGGTTTGAGGGCAAGGGGACTAAGGGAAGAAGAAAGAGCTAGAACTACCATGCCTGGAAGGAAAAGGAGCAGGCCTGAGAGGTGCAGAATAGAGTACATACCAATCATATAAGAGACAGGCAAGAGCAGATCCAGGGGGGACCTTAACTGGGTCTAGGGTAGCAAAGATGGAATATAGATTTTAGTAAGTAATAACTGAGGGATATCAGAGGGGAGGTGTTAGCCATGCTGGGATTCAGAAGGCCCAACCATTGATCTGATTAAGGTATATAAAAATATAAGGCTTTGTGTGTGTGTGTGTGTGTGTGTGTGTGTGTGTGTGTGTGTGTGTGTGTCTTTCACTTGGGAACACAGAATATTGGGGCAGGTAGAAAGGTACACACCAACAATGGGTCATTTGAGCAAGATTAATTGGTAACTGCAACATAATCTCTCATTCCTCTTTCCTGCATTACCTATTGCAGAATATGTACTTACCACACTCTAATCAGGAGCACTAATGCATTGCTTTCTCTTTATTATTATTGGGGGTGTAGGAGTGGAAGACAGGCTTTCATTTTCAGTGTTCTGACACTATCTTGATCATGAGCCAATTTTTAGATAATCACGAGATAAAATAGCTTTGTGTATCTTCTTTGCGTGTGGTACAGCATTGGTTTTCCAAAGTCTACCTGCTCAGGAAACACTGTTGGTCAGGTAGCCAATGCTACAATTAACATGCCTTTCTTTTTCTGTTCCCTCTATGCTAGGATTGCCAAAAACATACCCCTTTCTTTGTTTGGTTGGTTTGGTTTCATTAATAGAAAATTAAGCCTATATTCTGGAAACTTTCTTAACACTAAAATGTATGTTATTAGCATTATCAAGTCAATAGAGAAGTTATGTGATCAGACCTATGGAACTGGGCAAAGAGATAAGATATCAGTTATAAATTTTAAATGTTTCAGTTCCTTCTTTGAAAATTCCCAGACAGATAGATTCACACATATGTAGGAAGAGCAAATTCTTTAGAAAAAGGAACACTCTACTTGAGTAGCAAAGAAATTAATGAGCTGACCTTAGATAACCATGCCTTTGTATACGTAACAGTCATCTGAGACTGGTGCTTATGCTGAAGGTGTGCAACATAAAAGAGTGAACAGGATGGCATCTGCTGATAGAAACCTGCAATCGAGATGAAAACAGGATGAGGACAAGAACTTCCTGGACACAGACATATCTTGACAGGCACTTGAATACCTTTGAAGACGTGAGACAGAGTGTGTACACTTTAATGTTGGTGTCTATGCATGAGACTTGAAGTTCCTGCTGGAATCTCCACCCCTCCACATTCTGCCCCCCCCCCCATGGTTATGGCTGGCAGAGCAGCTGCTCCAAGGAAGAGACAGAATTGAGGGCTTCCAGCAGAGAGGTGGAGAGCCTGATGAGATGAGAACTTCCTGTAAGGCATTGGGAACAGACACTGATTCATGGCAATGCTATCCAAGTATTTTAAACTTTTATACAGCAAACAGATATAAATCATTACCAGCCAATCATTGGAGAGAAATTCATGGCACCACTTCTCATGGGGGAACAACTGGTGTTCTCTTGCAAGAAACTACTTGACAAGTGTCCATGACAGCTAAACCCTGAAGTGACAGTGCTTTACTATATCAACCACCAGAAAGCTTCACATTTGAAGGGTCCCCTCTCCTTGAGGCTGTAGAAAAACTGTAATTTATTTGTAGTCAGTATAGCATGGCTAACACAATATTTTCAATTGTCACTTTAGAACATAGTATATGAAAGAAGTCTCAGAGTAACATTCCCATGACTGCTGCTTCACCAGGAAATCCAGCTTAGTGGAAGATGATGACAGACACTTCCAGTTGTCCTGGTGATGGCACTGTTGGAGATATAGACATGGCAAAGAAGTACAGATAATATAAACTCAGAACTTTAAAACAATGTGCACAATTTATAATTGATGTCTACCAAACAAAGTAAAGAAAAGCGAAATAATAGTCAACTCCCTTCATCATACAGGATGTGCTTGGGATCCCACTCTTTCCCTGATGAGTCTCTAGATGATGACATTGGCTCTCCAATACCTGGAAGCTTTCCTTGTAGGAGCCAATGAATCATTATAACAGTATTGGTCTGAGCTGGTAAATGAGTTCCAATTTTATGCAACAAAAACAGGATGTATATATATGCATAATTTGCTCACTCAGAGGTCATCTTGTAATATAACATAAGACAACACAAATGGAGACATCACATGATAAGAATTTAATTCTCATAGCTTTGTAGACTGGAAGTCCAAGATCAAGGTGATTGAAAAATTGATTTCACTCGAGGCCTCTTTTCAATTGGCAGAAGCTGGCATCTCTCTGAATGTCACAGAGCTCCTGTTAATGATCATGTAGAGGAGAGAGCAGTCAGGAAAGAGGCAAGGACTGTAAGAGAAAAAGCACTATATAGTATTTACAGGCTCCAGGCCTCATACCCTAACTTTATCTCACCTAAGTACCTCTAGAAATCCACATCTTCAAATACAGTCACACTGCGAGTTGAATATCTACCATCTAGATTTTTAAAGGAACACTAATATTCAGCCCACAGCAGAAGCTATGAATTTAAAATACATTTTAACGTTATAAACTAAATAATATATTTACCTCAGCATTATGGGATAAATGATATTGCAGAAACTGAATTTCACCTAAGAAAATTTGAAGCCAAGTAATTGATCATTATTTATAAGCACTCAGATTTTCAACATGGAAAAGGAGAAGTAGGCAGGAAGTCCAACCCCGGCCAAGAAGCTACTTGAAATTTATAGTTGCTAAGAAAGGGAAATTAGTTTTCTTCAATGCAGTGACACTGGACATACCAAACACACTCTAGCACAAGCCACATGTTCAGTAGTATTCAGCCAAAATAAATCAGACTCCATGGTTTTTCATCTTTTTTTTCTGCTGTTTTTATTTTTTTTATATTTTTCATTACTTGTTTGTTTACTTTCTATCCCTATCACTGCTCCTCCCTCCCAGTCTCCCCACAGAGTTTTCCTCATCCTCCCTTTCCTTCCTCTAGGAGAGGGGAGAGGACCCCTGCAGGTATTTTGCTGCCATGGCACATCAAGTCTCTGTAGGACTAGGCTCATCCTCTTCCACTGACAGACAAAGCAG
The DNA here is from genome assembly GCA_019843965.1 of Rhynchomys soricoides. Lineage (NCBI taxonomy): Eukaryota > Metazoa > Chordata > Mammalia > Rodentia > Muridae > Rhynchomys > Rhynchomys soricoides. The sequence goes on along the minus strand of JADRCH010000082.1, from coordinate 6,506,461 downwards.
CTCAGTTAGGGGAACTGATTCCACTGACAGGCAACAGCTTTAGGGACAGCCCCTGCTCCAGTTGTTGAGGTGCCTACATGAAGATCGAGCTGCACATCTGCTCCATAAGGCTGGAGACCTTTATTCAGCCTGTGTATGTTCTTTGGTTGGTGGTTCAGTTTCTGAAAGCCCCCAAAGGTTCAGGTTAGTTGACTTCCTCTAACACTTCTATCCCTTTCCTCAGTCCTTCCAGGGTTCCCAATCAACTTCTTCCACAAGAGTTCCCGAGCTCCATCCAAGGTTTGGCTATGAGTCTCTGTATCTTATTAAGTCAGATGTTTGGTGCAGCCTCTTAGAAGACAGTTATGCTAGGCTTCTATCTGAAGCATAACAGAGTATCATTAATAGTGTCAGGGAATAGTGCTTGCCCATAGGGTGGGTCTCAAGTTTGACTGGTTATTGGTTGGCCCTTTCCTCGGTCTCTGATCCATCTTTGTCCCTGTGTTTCTTGTAGACAGGACAAATTTGAGGTCCAAAGTCTTGGGGATGAGTTGGTGTCCTTATCTTTTCACTGGGAATCTTCCCTGGCTACAGGAGATGACCTCTTCAGATTCCATATCCTACCTGCTGTGAGTCTCAGCTAAGTTCTCCCCATTGATTCCTGGGAGCCTCACCCATCCCAGGTTTCTGACATGTCCTAGAGATGCCCCCCATCCTTTGCCAGCTGCAAATTTTCGTTCATTCTCCTAGCCCTCTGGCCCTCTATACTGTCCCACCAAACACTTGATCCTACCTCAGTTCCCTCCCATCCATGCTCCCATCAGTTCTCTCTCTCCATCTGCTTCCTATGACTATTTTATTCCCCATTCTAAATGAGATTCAGCATCCCACTTGGGCCTTCCTCCTTGTTTAGCTTCTTTGGGTATACCGAGTATATTGTGGGTGTCCTGTACTTTGCTGCTTGTTTTTATTTTTATTTTATAGGGAAAGAACATGAAGTTGAGTGGGTAGGGACAGGGAGTGTGGGGGTAGGAAATAATAGGATGAAATTATACTATATAAAATTCTCAATGAATAAATAAATACATAAAATCAAAATCTCTTAATATACATTTAAAATGAACTTGGGAAAACATTCACCTCTACTATAATTAAATGTTCCCCTTCCTAAAGACAGAGGTCAAATACTATGATCTAAATCTTCAGCATAGAGTATATTTATATGTAATAAAAATAAATTTCTTTATAAAGATATTTGTGGTCATTTATTCCAAGACAATTTTTTTGTGCAGTGCAAATCTTTAAATGTAAAATCATTTATGTTAAAACTTAGGTGAGCTACAATCAGTCTAACCACAGAGCTTAGATAGAATATGGGACTAGGGGAAGGGAGAGATCATCCTAAGAAGGTGAAAGAGAATAAATGGTTATGGACTGGAATGAAAGGATTAAACAGGTAGAGGAAGAATAGAGGAGGCAAAGGAGGGAATATGACAAGGGACATAAAACTATAGATCATTTGAAGGCTCGTATGGAAACCTAATATAGTATATGATATTATAGTATATGATATAAACCTAATATAGTATATGATATAAACAATCTAAATGAAATAACCAAATAAGGTGTGAGACAGCATCCCAACTGGGACACTCATCGTTAATTGAAGCTTGTAATGCCAGGAATCAGTTACATATAATTGAGGTCTTGACTAAAGTGGTCTCATGGGAACCTTCAAATAACCCAGGCTATTGGCAAGACTATTGGTGTCTCTGCACAAACTGATAAAGCCACATTGCTAACCTACACAACTCACTGAACATGGAGAAGTAAAGCTAGTGCCTATCAGGAGCCTTCACCCCTATCCTATGGACTGGTATTCATGGTACTGAACATTCTCAGTATGCTACCAAATGAGAAAACCTTTAAAAGGGACCTGCCTGCAAGATACATTGGTTGCAATAGTGCCACAAAATTTGTGGGAGTTCCCAACTAATATCTGATTTGACTTAAAGCCCAATTCATGCAATAGAATCCATAAATAACACTGATTGAGTGACCATGAACCTAAAACAAGATAGCTCAGGGATCTAGGGTAAAACCAAATACTACTATACTACTAAGAGTATAGCAATAAAATGACTCCTAATGACGTTCTGCTATATTCACAGATATGTGCCTTCCTAGGCCATTATCAGAGAAGCTTTCCTCCCACAGTGAATGGGAACAAATACAGAGACCCATAGCTAGGCATTATGCAGAGTGTAAGAAACCTTGGAACACTCAGCACTAAATAGGATGTCTCTATAAAAATCCCTCAGAGTTCAGGGAACCCCAATGAGAAGGAGGCAGTAAGGTGTAAGAGCCAGAGGACATGGAAGGTTCCAAGGAATCAAGGCATTCAACACAGCTGACACACAAATGCACTCACAGAGACTGTGGCAGCACAGGTGTAGTAAGAATTTCGGATTCTTAAAAGAACCAGTTATGTTATATTAATGTTTTTGTTTTAATCCCGGGTGTGAGATAAGAGGCTGCTTCATAGCAGATGATTATTTGCCTTGCCCACTAGCAAGGGCATGATTTTTGACAGCTGCAAATAGTTATATCTGGGGATCCTGGGGTGGGTATAAAATGAGAGAGCCCTGAGAGGGCCTGGGGAGGCTGCTGCTCCCCTTTCTGCTCCTTGTTGCTGTTGTTGGACAAGAGAAGTTGGAGATATCCTTAAAATGAAGATTGGACTTGCCCCAAGTAACTCAGTGTCCCCAGTAAGAAGGAAGGAGTCTAAAGAGGTCTATGTTTCCTGTCTCCTCTAACCTTCTATCTCTCCTACCTAGTGTTGGGAGGTTGGAATGCATTAGGGTGTAGTAAGGATGGAAGGGAGGAAGAGACATAAGAACCCGATATAAAACAAATAAGTCAACACATGGGTCTGCAAGAAGGGGTCCTAGAGAAGGACACATATCCCCTCCCTAACTCAGAAGCTGTCTCCAATTTGCAGCCAGTAACAAATGAAACATTAGTTTTCTCCACGGGAGACTCACTCTTAATGTTGGGCCCCATATACAGCAGGACTCTTAATGGACTCTTAATGGTGGGCCCCATATACAGCAGTAGATGGCCAATAGAAAACCAACTCAATGGCATCTTTGTCTCATATGTTAAGTCATAGCCTTTAATCTTATCTAATCTAATTAATTAATTAATAATTTTATTTATACCCTACAGGTCTTGTGTATGGATAGCATGGCTTCAGATTTTGTGTTCTTATGGGATTTCTCTGTGTGCAAACATTTGTCTCTGCATCTCTACGCATTTCTTGTACGTTTTCTTTGGCTTCTTCTCATTTGGTTATTTTGTACTATCCCAATTAAGGTTCATTTGACTTTGTTTTATCTTATTATTGGTCCTTAGATGCCTGTGTGTTTTCTATGGAGAGACAAAAGGGGGGGGTGGATCCAGATGGGAAGGGAAGTAGGAGGAACTGGGAGTAGGGGATGAAAACCTCATCAAAATACATTGTGTGATAAAATTTTTAGGTATATAAAAGTTTTATCAATATATTATTATTATTGTTGTTCTCTTATGCAATACATCCTGAGCACAGCTTCCCCTCCCTCCACTCATGCCAGTACCCCCTTCCATTCCTCCTCCTTTGCTCTTCGGAAACAAACAGGCCTCCCAGGAATATGAACTGAACAAGGCACAACTAGATACAGTAAGAATAGGCACAAACCATCCTCATATTAGGGCTTGGCAGGGCACCTCAGTAGGATGAAAGGGGCCACAAGAGCAGGCAGTAGAGTCAAAGACATGCCCATTCCTACTGTTAGAAGTCCCACAGCAAGCTAACATCCCTGACATATATACAGAGACCTAGGATTACTATGGTTATAATTACTCTACTCTCTACATTGAATAATTTCTCCATATCAATGAAATGGTGCCATAGTCTGTAATTTTTTTCTACCTACTCTCTCATTTGACAATGGAAGGTCATGTTTTAATCATAGTCTGTTTTCAGTTTTTTTTTAGATTCATTATTGGAGAATTCCATACATGTGTATCATGTGTTGGTCAAACCTATCCTCCATTTCCTTTCTTCCAATTCTTCCCCTGTCCCTCAGCCTACATTTCCCACACATTTCATGCTCTCTTTCTCTCTCTCTCTCTCTCTCTCTCTCTCTCTCTCTCTCTCTCTCTTTCTATATATATATATATATAAAAAAAAAAATATTAAAATATATATGTATATTTTTTAACCCATTTAGGGCTTCCTGAATGTGGATGGATATAAGACCATCCACTGGAGTGTGGGTAGACCTTGAGTGATACCATCCCTGAAGAAAATTGGTTCTTGATTCCTCAGCAGCCAGTAATTTCCAGTAGTCAAGTCTTTGTGAATTTCTGTCTACTCCAAGAGGATGTTTTTCTGAACAGGGCTGACTTTATAATAATATCAAATAAATACTTTGACTAAGAAGATATCATAATGCATGGGTTATTTTGAGCAGACTGAGGTAAATTGAACAGACTTTTGTTTTAGATTTCAATAAATCCTTGATCATCTTAAAATAATTTATCACCATTGATGTTTGGTACAGCTATAATTCATCAAAGTGTACGGTGCTTCTATCACTGATTGGGTTTTTTTTGTTTTTGTTTTTGGTTTTTTTTTTAAATTTTTTTTTTGTTTTTTTGTTTTTTGCTGTAAATCTTTTCTCATCTCCCACCCCTGCTCCTGAAAGCCTGCTGATTTCTTCCTTCCAAGGTGTGTTTTCACTTAAGCTGATTCTATTGACTCTGAAAGGTCCTCTGTAGAGTCAAAGGTTCCTCATTCTCTCATGCCCTCCAAAGAACAATGGCATCTGTTATCAATGGGGTGGCTGTTCCTCCCTGATTAACAGTGCAAAGTGCTTTCTCCTACTACAGTTGGGTGAGTCTCAGTGATTAATAAAAATACTTGTGAAGCTACAGGCATCCTGAGCTACAAGATGAATGTAGCTTCTGTATGAGGATCCCTCCTCTGGACCATAATTTCAAAGTGGGATATTGTTGTGAAAATCCATGTCAGAAAAAAAAGCACATAGAAAAATATATCAAAAATTTGAGGGGAAAAATGCAATTTCCAGACTTTGTGTCATACACAGACAATCCTGTGAGGTCTGTTCCCATCATTAGCCTGGACACATTAAAAACCAAACATGTTGGGAGATGCTTAAACAACTTTTTGACTAGCAAACTACAGAAGAGTTCATTTTCACAGGTTTTTCATTTGTGACAATTTAACGTCAATAGTCTGGCGAAAATCTCTACCAATCAACCATTCCCTGTGTGCTTCTCGAAGCCATGCTGGAGTCAGACATGATTAAAAATTAACAATCTTTTAGACAGACAAGACATGCTTATGAAGTATCTATTTGGGATCTGGGAGTTTTAAGTAATATACAGCTTCTGTTCTATGAGGGTGCCCTATCAGATACTGGTGACATGAAAGGCTGCAACAGAAACATGCTAGGGTGCCTACATGAGAGATGCTGTAAGGGCTTGTGGGCTGGGAAGCAATCCTAGAGACCTCCTGTTCCAGCTCTTGGAGGATGGTTAGGGAATGTAAAGAATTCAAATCTAGGAAAAGAGTGAGCAGAACCATAGAGCTGAAGCTTCATGCTTTCATGTAGCCCAGTGGCTCTCAGCCTTCCTAATGCTTTGACCCTTAAATACAGTTTCTCATGATGTAATGACCCCAACCTTTGTTGGTATCTTATAACTGTAATTTTGCTAATGTTATGAATCATAGTGGAAGTATCAGTGTTTCCCATGGTCTTAGATGACCCCTTTGAAGGGGTCGAAACCCAGAGATTGAGGACTAGTGATTAGAGGGTCTGAGTAAGGAAGAACAATGCAGTCAGGCTGGAATGGTTCCAGAAAATTTTTAGAGCACCTAGCTGAAGTATCTGGTAGTCAGTATCAGGTATTTGCGAGTGGCACATTTTTCTTTTATGGATTTGAGAATTTCTATAAGCCTTTTTCCCCCCCACTAAACTTTTTATCTTTTATTAGAAGCAATGAAAAATAAAATAGCTACAGGTATGTTTTCTTGTGAAAAACTCAAGAAGGATGGCATAGAATTCTGGTTAAATTTATATTCCATTTTCACTAAACCTATCAATGATTTTTATACAGTTTTAGCCCTAACATATGTACATATTTTAATGAACTTATCAGTTTAAAATTTAGACAAATAATAAACATTTGATAAACATCAACCTAGACTTAACAAATTAGGGTGACGGCATGGGACAGTGGAGTATTAGAAATGTAGTTCATCTTCAACTCTTCCTCCTTGTGGACAACATCTTTGAAACAGAAGAACCAAAATGTTTAGTTCTTGAGGTATTCATTTCTTTTATCATGAAAATAGAACTTATTCTTATCCTACATGTCAGAAATCAGAACATCAGACAACCTGAATAACCTGTACATGAATTTGTGAACAACAGGAGATTCTATAAGCATTACATCATCTTAAATGTGTAGCTCTGGAGTTCACTGGACCAAAGGGGCTTTCTCTTTGGTTAGCAGACACAGGATGTAGCTTACAACAGGAATCACAAATTCTTAGTTCAGACTTTTGTCATGTGTCTTCTAAAAGTGACCTAAGACTCATATAAAACAACAGGAAGAAACTCATGCAGATACAGTTTTCCAGACGTGTAGGGATGACGGACAGCAAGGCAGTGAAATGTATGCAGTAAGTTTAAGAGCAATAATGATGTCATGTGACATCTCTCAAGTATCTTCGTGGGGGGGGGAGGTATGAGGGATTGGGAGGAGAGGAAGGAGGACGGGGTCTGTGATCGGTTTATAAAGCGAATAAGTTAATTAATGTATAAAATAAAATCATCAGGTAAAGTAAACCTGTGTCACTAGTACAAGTTTTCCAGTTTCTATGTGACGTCAATGGTCAACAGTGTATACAAAACAGCAAACGTGGTACCCAGTTCTAGCACAGGTAGCTCAGCACTGTAGCTAGACTCTTCACCTCCCCTATGAACATGAAAACCACATGTCAGTGCACATTGTGCAAATTGTATCCCTAAAACATGAGGCCATTGTGATATAGAACCAATAGTGAATCTCAAACAAAATAAATAGTACTAAGTATAATAATAATACTGGCATTCCCCAAACCCAACCACTTCCTATGTCATAGCTGAGAAACCAAAATATATCAATACATACAATGTGTTGTGAGACTGAGCTAAGTGTTTTTAATAGGCTCTTCAAGGTTTCTTGCTATTTTCAAACTTAAAAATAACAGTTTTGCTCCCCAGACCTTTCTAGCTTTGTAGGTGACTGGTTTTTTATCCTACAGTCTTTTCATCTTCTCAGATCAGACTGTTAAGTCTGCTAACAGTTAAACACCTGTGCTGTGTAGTGCGCTGCCGAATCAATGTGAACATTTCCAGATTGGCTGCGCGTCCTCATTAAAACTAACGAGAGATTCACGGTTAATTCCCCAAGTGCCAGGATGAATATTGCTCCCTAGCGTTCAATAGCCCTTAATTTGTTCTCATTTCTTACCTGTTGTGCCAACTGCTAATAATTGGATAATGCCATCTGCTCAGAATACTTACCTGCATGAGAAAGAAAAGGCATAGTTTCTCACACACCACCTCTCATCTCAGTAAAATCCCCTGGATGGAGTGTAAACAATACTTAGCACTCTTCTTAAAGAAGCTCTATTCCAGCAGCTACATTCTCTTAGTCTTTAAAGTTCTTACATCTAAAAGCCTCCAAACAAAGAGCATACATGGGCTCATCTGAGGCCCCTGGCACATATGTAGCAGAGGACTGCCTTGTCTGGCCTCAGGGGGGGAAGATGAGCCTAGCCCTGTAGAGAATTGATGCCCCAGGAATGGGGAATGCTGGAGGAGTGAGGTGGGGGTGAATGGGTGAGAACCCTACCCCACCAGAAAAGGGGGATGAGGAACTCTGGGAGTGGGGACCAGGAAAGGAGGCAACATTTTGAATAAAATTATTTTAAATAAAATAATTTAATAATAATTTTTAAAAAGTCTTTGGGGGTTAGATGGGATGTATGTGGAGGAGGATGAAGAGATAGGCTCTCCAGAGGGCAGACTAAAGTGGAAGGCATTCTCAAGAGCAACAGTCCACTTTTATTTTGATAAAGCTGTTGTTTTGTGGTTGGCCTGACATCTTCATCTTTCATAGCAGGAAGAGTCATGCCCAGTAAGCTGTAATCTCAAGACGCATACTTCAGCTCTACCATTTCATTAGAGCTGAGGTGGAGACTGGATACAAGGATTTTGTTTTGTGCTGTGTTATGCTGTCCTAAATAGCAACATGAGTATAAAATTGGTTATATTCCAACAGTGATCTCTCAACAGCACTTTGTAGGATTGGAGATTATGTGGGAGAGCAAAGCCGCTTCCCAGACAACAAACCCCTGAAGGCCTCTGAGATCCAGGAACCTCAGGATGAAGTCTTCAGACACACTGCAGAGGAAACTGGAGGATTCTAAGCAGAGCTGGGAGGTCTCTCACCCCATCCTGGGTGACAGGTAGAGGGTTAGCAGGGAGCCTGTGGGTCCTTCTGAAATGCAGAAGTTGAGCAGGACTGGAAGAGTTCAGATAAAGTTTCTGGAGAACAAAGTGACTTCAGAGCCTGGATCTGAAAACATGTAAATGGTGCCCGTGGTGAATACTGAGATTTTAATATCCTAGGAGAAGAATAAGAGGAAACTCGGGATTATTGCTGCTTTTCTGTCTGCTTCCCTACTGTGTGTTACTGTCATGTACTTTCCAATTCATGATGAAAGCACATTACGTGTGAGTGCTGTCTATTACATGACTTTATTTTTGTAAAGTATCAGCTATGTTTGTCATCCCAATCGCTAAGGTAAGGAATTGTTTGGGATATAATTAATGACTCCAGGGATAAAAAAAAAAAAAATGCCACCTGGGAAATGTTGACAAAGAATGTGGAAGTCAGAAGTTATAGAATGACATTTCTCATGATCACAGGCTAAAAGTCCCATCTAGTACAAAGCACAATAAAGAGATTCCACTGGCTTGCAATGAATCCTGACTGGCAGCTTTTCAGTACACAGGTTACTTAGCATTACAAAGCTCATTTCTGTGACTCGATGGAAAGAATTAAAATTGAGTTAAATAATTTGATAGATTCCAAATATATCTTGAAAAAAATAAAATTAATGAGTTAGGGATCCTACAATGTTATTAATATGATAAAATTATCCATAAAGTTTATAATACTCTATCACAACTCATGAATGATGGAAGTCCTTCAGAGAAAATAATCAAAGTATTCTGGTCATCATTCTTAAGAAAGGCCCGCAAACATGCAATTATTTATAAGAATACTGGTACCATCTCATAATTGTAAGTGTAACTATGCTGCCTTTTAACTCAATACACAGAATACAAGTATATGACTAAGAAACATATTTGAAAGACTAAAGAGAGGTATCTTCTGTGGTTACATACTGTACAATTTGATTTCAGTATGGATAAGATGCAAGATTTATTTTCAATATGGATAAAATGCTTATCTGCAGGTTTTAAGCGATTCAACTAAGAGCTCACAGCTTGTGAGTGTATTGGCAAATGTAAAATCTGTTTCTAAAGCTTTTATGAAAAGTCCAGAGTGAATAGTACCACAGAAAGTTAAAAAGAACAGAGTAAAACTCATGTGCTCAGATGAGCAGACGTCATGCTTAGTTTGGGAAGCATTACCATGGATCAGTAGATGACTGATGTAGAATGGGGGTAGGGGGTGGGGGAATCAAACCTGTGAAATCAAATAGACAGTTCATAATTAGACCACATAGATTTGATGTTTTGCAAAGTTGACACTATCTTGCAGTGAAAATAATGTCTTTCTAAATTAATTCTACTGAGGTAAACATACACAAACATGTAAAACATTAATTTCCATATTCATTAGCCAACAGGGAAGTGTAAAATGATACATTGTTAACACACCACAGAAATGGCAAAAGCAAGGACATCAGCAAAGCCCTAGCTTAACCACAGCTTGATGTTCCCTGTTAGCCTTTAATCTCAGTGACAAAACACCTTAAGGGAGGAAGCATTTATTTATTATTACTGATGTTGTGGTAAATCTCCAACTACAATAAGCTCTTGTAAAGAACATACAACTCAGTTATAATATTTATAAACTACACGCCTAGATTGGGCAGATCTACCCTACACTACTCTATTCCCAGCTATGAAATCCCTTGCTACTTGCAGCTCCTCCAGGCCACGTGGTTCTATTCCATCTTCCTTCTACCTCTTCTTCCTCCCTCTCCTCCCTCTCCTTGTCTCCTCCTCCTCCTTTCTCTCTCATCCTCTCTAAAACTTCCAGCCCTTTTCCTTCCACTACACAATTACAGGCTCCAGCCTTGATTTGACCAGTTAAAATGGGGAGAAGATTCACCTGAAATCACCTGAGTATGTGATCTACTCCTCATCGAGGCAGCTTCTCTTGAGGAAGCAGAATTAGCATCAAAATAAAAACAACACCAGGACAATCCACAACATATTGATTGTCTTAGTCAGGGTTTCTATTCCTGAGCAAACATCATGACCAAGAAGCAAGTTGAGGAGGAAAGGGTTTATTCAGCTTATACTTCCACATTGCTGTTCATCACCAAAGGAAGTCAGGACTGGAACTCAAGCAGGTCAGGAAGCAGGAGCTGATGCAGAGGCCATGGAGGGATGCTCCTTACTGGTTTGCTTCCCCTGGCTTGCTCAGCTTGCTTTCTTATAGAACCCAAGAACCCAGGAATAGTACCACCCAAAAGGAGCCCTCCCCTTTTGATCACTAATTGAGAAAACTCCTTACAGCTGGATCTCATGGAGGCATGTTCTCACCTGAAGTTCCCTTTCTCTGTGATAACTCCAGCTTGTGTCAAGTTGACACACAAAGCCAGCCAGTATATTTATTTTTATTTATATTTATTTTTTTACTTCGTTTGAGAGGATGTCATTTTATATAATTTAGATCAGCCTCAAGTTCATATTCCTCCTGACTCCAATTCCCAAAATGATGGATTTTGGGCATTCTGGGGTTTTCCAGGGTTTACATCCTTGGTCACCTAGATATATGGCTTTGGCTTGAGTGAAGCAGAAAATCTTAGCTTTAGGAGGTGAGAAAGCAATTGTTTACTTCTTGGCATCCAGAAAGGTGGGGGTGGTAGGCAGACAGAGAGAGAGGAAGACCACAGGCACAAGGTCTACCTCAGAGGCCCCAGCTCCTAAATTTGGGGACCAAGCCTTTAACATGGGCTGCTAGGAGAACCAAACTATTACATATCCCAGTTGTTGGCAAATTGGCTGCAGAGAAAATTGTACTAATGCTATTAAGCCGAAGGTAAGTAAAAGTACATTCTGTTTCATAATTTCACTCTGATAGAGTCCACTTGATGCTCACACCTACTACATGCAATAGAAATGCTCACTACCTATATCTAGCAGAACTTCACAAATACCTATTTATAAGAAAATGAATGAATACCTTATTCCCACAGTATGTTGCTAAACAAAGTGAAAGCACATGAAGTCGACAACATCATGGAAGGACAGATAAGGGTGATTTGCTGAATGAATCAAGGAAGTTCATACTATAAAATCCATATGGTATTTGTCTATATGGATCTAAGTGTGGCCAAGGGGGCTTCTGTGCCTCCATACTGTAGTGTCATCAGACAGCTATATAAAATCTATTACATGCACATTCTCTAAGATTCTTTTCAATCTTTGATTCCTATTTTGCCTCATCTGTTTTGCTACCTTGTGCTGATATGGGGTTCATTCATTTTTTTGTCTATTTCTATGTGAGATTTTCACTTTTTATGGTGGCATTATCTGTAAATTATTTATCATAATCAAAGGGGTTTTAAATTGCTTTTTGTAATGAAATTTACTGGTTTTGATGTGTCAAGCTGTGTTGTTAATTACTATTTTCTTTAAAACAGCTTATTTGGGTCACTTTTATTGTATTTACAGTATTGGCTGTACAATCACAGGGATTTGGGTTCAGATCATAGGAAACCTGGCACCCTTTTCTGTCCTCAGCAGACACTAGGCATCCAGAGGGCATACCTACATGCCTGCAGGCACTCATACATACACATAAAAAAGGAAATGATATTTTTTTAAGGGGCAGCCTTTAAATTTAGTTATTTTTAGTTTTGGTGCTGGGAGTCTAGTCAAGTTTAACTCAGGGCCTCATGTATGTTAAGCAAGAGTTCTAATACTGAGATGTATCCCCAATCTCTAAAGCAAAAGCAGAAAGAACATTAAAATTCAAACAGTTACATAGAGCTGAGGGATGGAAACTCCATATGGGCATGTATACTGAGGAAGCTCACAAGAGAAGAGAGAACTCAGGGATTTGAAAATACACTTGAGGAGCAACAGACAAAATAATTCAAAAAATTGACAAAATGTATATGATCAGGGCAGATGATGCCCAAGATGCTATAGCAATAGCACAGGATGGAAAAGCACATGAAGAGGAGCCGTGACCTAAAGGGGATCAAAGGTAGGCACAGAAGAAGGGATCTAATGACAACAACTGAAATATCAAGAGAGCAGCAACACAGTGTGCACCATGGTGAATGACACTTGTGACATAAAATTGTCTACTTGGAAATAAACAAGCATCAATCAGGAAGCCAAAATAAAGAAGATTCCAGAAGCACCCAAACTGAATTCATCTGCAGTGAACTTCTGCCATAAGAAACTTTAAATCAGTCTTTAAGGAGAAATCTAACCACAGAGTGACACAGAGAGAACATAGGAGGCCAAGAGACTCTGGGGCAACCTAAATACAGAGGACAGAGGACAGTTTTTATATTCAATTTGTTTAAAATATCATACACATGCCTATTCATGCATTTCCCAGCTCTGGTGTATGTACAGTAAGACCTCTAATGTCAGTAGCACAGAGCTCAGAAAGAGAAAACTTGAAATACATTCTAATTTTTTCAAATGCCTTTATTGAAATACAATGATATCTGAAAGTAAAGAGTTAGAGACTAAAGCCATTGCACAGGAACCCTCATAAACTCTGGCTGCTGCAGCACCGATACCATCAATCTGGCTTATACACAACAGACTTTCATGTCTGAATTCTGGAGATGAGAAAAGTAGGGATCAAGTACCCATCCGTTGTTGTAGATAAAGTTTGGCTTTTTGTTTAACTGGGCTCCACTTAGTGCTTTACTCTCATTGTGGAAGTGCCACAGGAATGCCTGCTGTGTGTTTCTGAGAATTTAACCCCACTCATGGGGGTTTATGAAAGGAACTGTGATTATGGCCTTCCTATGGCTTCATGTGGAATATTTATATTTTTGACTATAGGAATCATTTTTAAAAAGGATGAAGACTTATTCATACTAAATAATACCATTAAAGATGGAATTAATGTTTCACCAACAATGCCTAGGTTATGCTGACTATTTATACATTTCAAATACTCCCTTTCACAGGTGTGCCCTCTCACACTTAAGCTTCTGGATCCATCACCTAGTCTTCATTATCAAACATTTGGCTAGGTGTTATTTATTGTAAGCTATCATCCCAGACTATGAAAGGATTTATATCACAGGTGGGTCTGTTCGTGGATGACAGCACAAGTGGGAAGTTAAAACTCATGAAGGGCTTGTGTGATAATCTTTATGTCAATGGGTTCTAATTCCAGAGATCTGCTTTTCTATTTAAGAAACTTTTTCCTTCCCCTCCTTCATCTTTCTCACCCTCTTCTTCATCAGGAAGTTAAAACGAAACATAAATTTATATTCAAAGTATTTGTGCATAGATATGTAGGTCCTGAGGGGACTAGAGGAAGGATATGGATGAAGCTGCTGATTGGTGGACATACTGCAACAAGTGTTAGGTTAAAAGTTCCTTTTCTGGGTCTGCCTGTCATTATGCCCTATGTTCTTGTCCTATGTTCTTTTTCTGCCTGTCATCTCGCCCTATGTTCTATGTTCAGCATCATGTTCTTCACAGGGTAATGGTTTGAGCTTCTTCAGTAGAAGACCATTTCTCAAATTAACCAGTGGCTTTCATTAAGTAGGTTCTGAAGAAATCACTTGAATACTTAGTTAAAGGATGCATGTTGGTGGTTTGTGTGGTCAAGCCTTAATCAATCTGATACCACTGATCCATCCTTCCCTTTAGCTTTGATGTGCAAGCCACCTTGAGGTTTCTTTCTGATTTCCATTCAAATGGACATAGGTCATTTACATGTATGAAAATAGATTTCAGATACAAGGCCTATGAAAGAGGTTAACAGTGACATTTCCTTTAAGCTCATCTTTTCTAAGGATGATCTGGATTCTGAGGCAATAAATCATTCAGTTTTATGCCTCTAATAATGCGATATTTTCTCTGTATAATAATCCACTGGCTACCACTGCCCCTACAATTATACTATAAACTGAATGATCTCATGACTCTGAGCCAGTCTTATTCCTAAAATTGTTTCCATGAAGAGGGCTGTGAATATTTCATTCAATACTCTGTTTTATTCCTGTTCCTCATAGCTAGTTGTAAGGATCTAGAAAGAATGGAAACATTCCATTGGAGATACTGTGAGCTCCACTCAAAAGACAGACAGTTGTTCTTCCTCGTTGAGCACAGGAATCAGTGATGTGTTGAGGAATAAAATAAAGTATTAAAATATTCATGATGAATTTATATATTCATAAACATACAAGATCTTCCTATTCACTTCTGTGAACATTACATTCCCCCATTTAAGTTTCATGATTCATGGACTCACCTAACTCTAATCTTCTGCTAGAGTCTGATAAAACTTAGATAATTACTGAACCAATCTTCCTGGGAACGTTTAGAAAGAGAAGAAGAAGAAAAATCACACTTTGAAAAGGAGTATTAATTTTAATGGGACACTTAGGGAATAGGAGATTCCTGCCTTAGTTAGCCCAAGTAAGGCCCTGGTAGCTTAGATCAGCTGATGCATTTCCCTGTCAGAACTTAATTACCACTAGTATCTACCATTCTAAGAGGTGTTCAGCAGCTATTCCATTGGAACTGAATCGTGTGGCCACGTGGTCTCGTGTTTGTTTGAGGAAGCTATGCAACAGTAAGCAGTACCCTGAGCCACTACCTGCTGCTTCTGTCATGGTTGAAACAGTTTTGATGCTCAATCATATCACAAAACATATTTGGTATTCATAAATCCTCAGGCAGGTATCAGAGTTTTATGAGGGGTCAAAACCATTCTGTGCATACTCCTGCTTCTTGCAAATGATTCCATTATCAGCTGCAGCTTTATGCATATTTTAAATATCTGGACTAGATATTTAAAAATAAACTCTTTAATGGGGATAGGTGGACAGTTCATTTGCTAAAGTGCTTGTTACACAAGCATGAAGAGCTGACTTTAATCTTCAGAACCCATACAAAAGAAAGCTAGATGTATGTCTATAACGCTATGCTGAGCAGGTAGAGAAAGGCAAATTCACTGGTCTCTGCTGGCCAATCTAGTTACTGTTGAGTTCCAGGCCAGTAACAAAGCTTGCCAGAAATAACAACAGGCAGACAGAGCCTGCAGACAACACCTAAGTTCATCCTATGGCCTCCACATCTGTATCCACACATGTACAGATACAGTTGTACACACACACACACACACACACACACACACAAAATCTGGGTGGGAGAAAGTGGTTTTCATATTAATCATATAATAACTTTGGTTTCTCACTGTGTTAATTGGTTTTAAGTAATTAGCAAATCTAAAGGAATAACTTAGAATTTTACATATGCTGTTTAAATTGTACAAAGTATTTTATGTATGAATTTAAATTTGGTTATTAGGAAAGCTTTTCTGTTTTGTAGTTTTCATATCATAATCCACTATTTGAATGGTGAAATACAAAGGCTCCAATTAGTTGTTACCCAAAATGATTCCAATTCTACTTGTTTATCTTTAGATATAGTGTAGTCTTGGTGTTTAAATACAAGGACAACCATGAGCAAGGTAGACCTACCTGGCATCTCAGTACCTCTCAACCTGAAGCTTCTGTTAATTAAAGGCTCTCTTTTGACACCCATACCCTGAGTTATTTTTATTAACCTTCAGCTACTCTAATTAACATCCATAAAAGTCACAAGTTTTGTTGAAGAAGAACCAATAATATATTGGGATTTGGTGTATCCATGTATGCCATGCATGTGGCATGTTTCTGATTAAAGCTAAATGCTTAGAAGCCCTGGGTCAACCTTATAACCTATTATAAACAATAGATCAACATACTGTTCTACACAAGGAAGATTGTTGCCAATGTGGGCTTTTTAGGCTGGTCCACACAAGGAAATCCTATAAAGGGATAGACTTTTGGTGGCTTTCTTTACAATTTCTAGAAAATGTACAAGAAATAAGACTTCCAACTTGTACCATTCAACTACTCCTCTACATGGTGACATTTACATGATCTCTGTGATGTGTGCATCTGTTTCTATGGCCCACCTCTCTCTCTCTCTCTCTCTCTCTCTCTCTCTCTCTCTCTCTCTTCCTTTCCCCTTTTCCCCCTACTAGAAAATAAGAATCTTGATAGAAAGCAAATAATACAACTAAATTGTCCAATTTGTGTCTCTTAAATTACTTATTCTTTCCAGCAATAAATATATATTAAAGTACTGATGAGAACTAAGGCTCAACATGTTTACTCCATGAATTTTTCAGAAGTCCTGATGCTTACTTCTTAGATATTTGTAAACAAAAGCATATTTTTATTAGCAGTTATGGATATAAAATTTAGAAAATTGATACTAAATGGATAAGTTCAAATAGTCTTGATGCCCCAAAGCTTACTAGAAAAAAAAAATGTTGGTAACAGATTTAGTAACTCTTGTCAAAAAGATGGTAAATGGTCTAAGATAAGCAACTATTCAAGGCTGCATGAAAACTGGGCACTTATACATGTGATTATTTGCCTTTCTAGAAAACAATACAACTACCCACAGATTTATTAGCTGGTAGTTTATTTAAAAGTTTTGAAGTGATATATCTATGTTAGAATTCTTACTTTTATTGAAAATAGCTTCTTCTCTCATACAGTACCTGCCAAACACAGTCTCCCCTTCCTCCACAACTCCCAACCCTGACACTTCCCATCTCCCACAGATCCACTTCCCCTCTGTTTCCCCTGAGGTTTCCTTTGAGAGAAGAACAGGCTTCCAAGAGACAACTATTAAAAAGGACAAAACAAGATAAAATAAGACAATGCAAAATCCATCATATTTAGGCTGGGCAAGTAGAACAGTAGAAGGAAAAGCACCTCAAGGACAGGCAAAGGAGTCAGAGATACACCCAATCCCACTGTTAGGAGTCCCACAAGATAACAGCCTTAACATATTCAGAGAGGGCCTGAAACAAATCCATGCAGGCCCAGTGCTTTATGTTTCAGTCTCTATAAGCTCATATGAGTCCTGCTTAGTTGATTCAGTGGGACATGTTCTCCTGGTGTTCTCCATCCCCTCTGACTTCTAAAATCTTTTCTCTACCTTTCCCACAGGGTTCACCAAGCTCTGGGAGAGACTTGATGGAAACCTCAAATTTAGACTTCTTCTTTCTGCATAGTTTCTGGCTGTGGGTCTTTGTACTCACTCCCATCTGCTGCCAGAGGAAGTATTTCTGAAGACAGTACACTCTGATGACAATACTCATAGATCATATAACTATATCATTAGGAATCATTTCATGGATGGATTGGTAGATAGATAGATAGATAGATAGATAGATAGATAGATAGATAGATAGACTTGTTTTTAGCCAGTTGTGTTTGATTCTACTCTAGATTTCTGGTCAATCCAGTCTCTGGTTTCTGGTCATCCAGCCAGTGTAGGGCATGGGCTCCCTCTTGTGATATGGGCCCACAAACTTGTTGTCAATGTCCCAGTGTATCCTGCAGGCTTGATAGATTGTAGGTCAAAAGTTTTGTGGCTATGTTGGTGTCCAGGTTTGTCTTTCTATAACATGCAGAGTATGTTCCTGCACTAAAGAGACTAGAACATAGGAGTGAATGGTCCATAAAAGCAGAAGATCAACCTCTCTGTTCAATGATCTTTATGAATGTTGTTCTCAGTAACAGGACCCAGCTTTCTCTTGTCCTAGCATCAGGCTGGGTTTTTTTAAGAATCTTCATGGGACCATTTTGACCTCGCCTAGCTACAAAAATGGCTGATTCAGACTCAGCATCCTCCATTTTAGTCTCAGTATCCTCCATTTTTAGACTTCACTAGGGTCACCCTCATAAATTCCTAGAAGTTCCCACTGTGCTCGATCTTCCCACCACCCCCAGAATGTTCTCGAATCCCAGCTGTCTCTCCCTCCAAGTCTTTTACTCATCACTCTTATTCTTATCCCTACCCACTCCCCAATCAGTTTGACCACTTATCCATTCTTCTGTTGAGGGACATCTAGGGTGTTTCCAGTTTCTGTCTACTATTAAAATAGAGCTGTAATGAACATAGTTGAACAAGTGTCTTTGTGGTAGAAAGGAGTATCTTTTAGGTTTATGCCCAAGAGTGGTATAGTTGGGTCTTCAGGTAGTTTGATTCCTAATTATTTGAGGATTTGCTATATTGATTTCCATAGGGGCTGTATAACTTTGCACTCCCATCAAGAATGAAGGAGTGTCCCCCTTGCCTCATATCCTTGTCAGCATGAGCTGTCACTTGTGTTATTGATCTTAGCCATTCTGAACTGTGTAAGGTGGAATCTCAGTTGTTCTGACTTATATTTCTGTGATGGGTAAGGATGCTGAACATTTCTTTAAGTGTTTCTCTGACCTTTGAGATTCCTCCCTTGAGAACGCTGTTTAGATCTGTACCCCATTCTTAATTGGATTGTTTTTTATTTTTGATAACTAGTTCCTTGAGTTCTTTATATAATTTGGATATTTGTCCTCTTTCAGAAATGAAATTGGTAAAAACAAACAAGCAAAAAAATTCCTATTCCATAGGGTGCTGCTTTTTCTGATGATAATGTCTTTTGCCATACAGAAGCTTATCTGTTTCCTGAGGTCCCATATATTAACTTTTGATCTTAGTGTTTGTGCTATTGGTGTTCTGTTCATAAAGTTTTCTCCTATATTTAAGGTTGTTCCTACTTTCTCTTCTATCAGATTCAGTGTATCTGGCTTTATGTTGAAGCTTTTAATACACTTGAACTTGAAATCTATACAGGGTGTAAGTATGGATCTATTTGCATTCTTATACATAAAGACATCCAGTTTGACCAGCACCATTTGTTGATGTTGGCATTTTTCCCCCATGTGCATTTCTGGCTTCATTGTACAAAATCAGGTGTTCATAAGTGTGTGGATTTAGGTCTGGGTCTTCACTTTATCTACATTTTGCTACTTGTTTTCATTTCTGAATAATCAAAACATTGTCTGCTTTATTCTATGTGCTCTGGGATTCTGTAATGGCAAAAGGAGCTGTTAGTGAGATTTGAGCAAGTCTTACAAAACAATGCCTGGAAAATTTTGTGCAAGCATAAAAACTGAATGTTTGCTTCCATCCATCCATGATAGTGGATATTAATAATGCCAATTCTTCAGAGGTATATTTATAATTTGATATACTATAAAACATGTTATTTACAAATGATTTTACATATTCAAATATACTTAATGTGATTAAGTTTGTAAAGAGGTTATTTTTTCATCTGTATGTTTGCTAATTTCCACGTTTTGGATAATTTGTTTTATCAATTAAAAAATATTCTTGCCCTAGTATTCTTTATAAGAAACTAATTCAGTACTGTGTTTATATTTTGAAACTATCTTATATTTGTGGCCTGTGAAATACATATACTTTACTGTAGAATTTCAGTATTTCAGATCAGGCCATATTCTCACTGTAGCACAACTAATTATTACAGACTAACAATGCAACCTACAGTCCAGACGAAATTACTTATTGGTTTCAAATGATATTGAAGCAAATTTCTTGGTATTTTCACTATATATTTATATAACACAGCATTTATAAATGAAAATAGACTTTTAAACTTTAATTTTTCAAGTTTTGATAGTTTTCACTTTTTTTCCCCTGCTCATCCCTGATCCTTCAGTAAAAACATTGTATAGAAGCAGACAACAGAAAACTGATTGTGCTAGGAAAACTTTGATCATCAAGCATGATATGAATTGTGGGTTGCCATGGAGACTCTGCATGTTTGATAAGGACCCTCCCATCCTAGTATATGCCCTTTGTCTTTATGTCTTTATTCTATTAAGAAACCATGTGCCCATTAGGGTACAACAAACATAGTAGAGCTCAAATAGAGGTACAGGATAGAATTTACTGGGCAAAATGAACTTACAAAATTTATCTAACAGGAAAGACAAATGAAATCCTCAGACATGGATGGAAGCTAAATTCCTTCAAGGAAGATGCTGTATGGTATTGAACCAGGAACTCGCTGAATGACAGATCCTTGATGATCTAGAAAAACTTCCCCTATTAAAATAAGCTGATGATAAAATTTACTCATGTCCATAAAATACATTCAGGATTAATGTTTTACAAAGTAATTAAGTAATGCAGTGTAAACCCTTAATATTTCAAAACACCAAGACTGATAAAACATATCCCATCAACATTTCAAATCTAGAATAGATGCTTCTTGGAGTGGGGCATTCATTAATATTTATTTACACTTCACAGATAAGGAAACCTAGACTCCTGGAGATAACCTTATTTGCTCTAAGTGCAGAGTATGGGACAGGAAGTTCCAAAGTATATTAGAGATAACAATAACCTGACAGAAAGATATGAAAGATTACAGATGAGCTGCCTCATTATTTAACTAAAGCTTCCTAAGGTTAATCCTGGAAAAGGACCATTAACAAACTTAGTGTGTAACTACACTTCAGCTCATGTATGCATAGATAGATAGATGGAAGGATAGATAGAAAGGCAGATGGAGCGATGGTTAGATAAGGAAGGCAATAGATTAGGGAGATATATAGAAGTGACAGACAGTGCTACGAAGTCCTCAGAAGCACACTAATGGAAACATTATGAAACATCACTAGGAAGAAAATTGCTAGTGTCAGAGAACAAATATGAGCACTGAATCAAAGAAAGTTAAGAATGAGACAATCCTGTTATATCGGAATTAAATCTCTATTTTATTTGTCTCTATGCTACATGAGGGTGACATTTCCTATATACAAGTTTTCATGCTAAACACAAACAGACAAAAACTTTCTCTACAAAGTTTTTGAGTTTAATAAGAAACCAGGTATGTTTGTTCAGCTGTAGCTTCTAGAGGACTACCAGAAAGCAGAAACAGAAGGAAATAGAAGTCAATGATACAGTTATTTTTTTAGATTATGAAGCAAAATGACAGCCCTGCCACAAATTTCTCAGGAGTTGGTTTTGGTGCCCTCAACAATGCCATTGAAGCTGACCCAACACTCTGTAGGTAGTGTCCAAATGTCATCATTACAAAATCTGTACATCATCACTGTCCATAGTCAGACTTTGATAACCATAAAACTAGAAGAGCAGAAAATTAACATGAAAAGAGGTTTGGGTTGGAGTTTCTGAGTCTGAAAATGCAAAATTGGCTAATACCATTGATCTTTGCCTCTGACCCCCTCTTGTATCTGTCAAAGGGATAAGGTCATGGCAGTAGGAGCTTACGTCTGTTGGTAGAGGTTGGATCTTCAAACAGGAAGCCAGAGCACAGTCAGTGTGGTCACTTTGCCCTATGACACCTCACCCTTGTACGAGCTCAGGAGTTCCTTAAATGCCATCTAATCCATTTAAAAAGAAGCTTTTCCAGGTCTATAAAGACATCCTCCAGACCCCATTTCATTAAGATTTCAGAGTCTCTCATCTCTGCCCTATCAACCACTAAACTGGTTCAGACCAAACCATAGCAATCAAAATCCCTAGTCTGTATTCAATCTGTAGACTTTCTGGGCCAGCCTAGGCTACATAGTGAGCTCCTAGCCAGCCTCAAAAGCAGTGAATAAAGTCAGGCATTATACTTTAATCCCTAATAAAATGCAGGCCATTCATTAGGAAAGCAAATGGTGTTTATATTTAGAATCCTCATTAGTAATTATGAAATCGTGTTCTGAAAATGCTAATGATTATTTGGCCTTTAATAAAACCCAGGGTGTACTACATTAAGTTTAGATAATTTTAGTATAATATTAATGAGCAGTGACTTCATTCAATCTTACATGACACAATATTGAAAAGAACAAAAATACTCCTCTATTTTTACACGATAAAATACTGTAATTGCTGTTTAAAATAAAACCATTATTTAACTAAAGGTTACAACATACTATTATAGATAAAAGATGACACCCTCCAATTTGTGGTAATCTGTGACGTATTCCAAAATCTGAATAGAGACACCTTGGTTTTGTTTAAATGCAAAAGTCATAGAACTTGACTATGACCACTTGTTGGACTTGGATCTCAGAGTCTCTATGCCCTTGGTTGATCTCTTTTGTAAGGTAAGGAGATTCCTCTATGCTCTCTGAGAATCTTCCCATGAATGTTTAATGTTTTATCTTCCATATACGGAAATCATGTGTTCCTCACAACAACTGACTGATATGATATTTTGTTATGTAGTAGATTAAATGATACTTAACATGTTAACAAAGACACTAAGTTAAACTCTTATTGTTGCTAGGGTAACTATTAAAATTACAATGGGAATTGTGTCCAGAAAGAAAAAAAGTGAATACAAACATTGAAAGAAATCCCAGGACTCTCCAATATAATCTTCAAAATTGTTCTTAATTAATATGTTATGGAGTGAGATACCAAAACAGATAAAGACAACACAGAATCATTGATATATAGAATTTTGATATAGTTCCTCCTGTAGGAGAATCTTAATCTCATTAAAATGTAAAATATGTGAATATAGATTCTTTTTGTGGCTCTAGTTAACGTGTATAATATCTTTGATCTGGACTTTCAAGTTTGACTTTGCTATTCAAACTTTCAATCGATGTCTTTTCAATTTTAGGTCTCAAGTTTTAAAACCTAGACTTTGGTACCTAAATTCTTTCTTTGATTAAAGACATGTCCTTGAAAACACTATAGAGAAAGCCTGTGATTATCATCAATGAAAGCATTCTCTTGTCTTTGAAACAAGTACTTTATGATTCAATTTAATCCCGTCTTTATCCCAAGTTCACAGTGTGATTTATGAGGCATGATTATCACCTAATTTGGGAGCACAATGAAATATTCATTCCAAGAAAATGTATCATTTTTCTAGTGTATTATAGATACATGATAATTACTTTTAGATGCCAACTTGATTGGGCCATGGCATGCCCAGGTACTTGGTAAAATATTTCTCTTGGCAGTTCTGTGAGAAACTTTCAGGTGAGATTAAATAGCATTGAATATGTGTGTAATTGTTCTTTAACGGATGCAGACTTCCCATGTTGTTGTAGGTCACATTCAACACTGGGTTCAAAAATCAAGACTCTTCAGTGCTAGGTAAAATTTTTTTTCAAGATGGTTCAGTAGATTGTCCTTGGATAATGGCTCCTTCTAGTTCTCCAAGTTCCAGACTGCATTCAAATTGGTTATTAATAATCTCAGGTCTCTAAGTTGCTACAAGCCTACTTGGCAGACAGACAGTCTGTATAACCACCTGAGTGAATCCATCTTCCCATTTATCTATGTTTTATTATAAATCTATCACTATCATTTATTATTTATCATCTATATATTATTTATGTGTAATCTACCAACTACTCGTCTATCACCCATCATGTACACATCTATCCTTCCATCATTCACCAACCTGTTGTCTTTCTATATCTCCATCTACACTTCCATTCCCTTAATGGTTCTTGACAACTGAATTCTATCCCCTGAAAACATTAGAGAAACATATCTTGGAAGCATTTGTCATCTGTTCCTGGTTTCTGGAACTGACTGTCAATCAATTAGATCTAAGGACAGTAGTGACTGTTACTGGTAGTAGAGAGAGAACCGTGATCTGACAATCAAGATGCACACAACTCACCATGGACTATCCTTAGCCAAATGCAAAATGTGAGGAACTGGGTGACAGATACTAACTTAGGATAGCTTTTGTAAACCAGTGATGTAAATTAAACTGGCTGGTAGTTACTAATACACATGAACAAAATGAAGAAGCAAAGGGTGACATTGAGGAGTTGAATTCCTACTTCAAACACTGCACAAAGGTCCCAAAAGCTGCATCTCTATAAACAAAGAGACCATTCTTTCTTTTCTACAGGACGGGGTGAAAGCCAGCTCCTCTTATTATCTAGTGAATAACTGATCTATAAGGTAAAGGCAGCCTCCAACCTCCTGGGTTGTCTATTATTAAAGTGAGAACATGTTAGAATTTCATTCTGTGAATAACTGACCTTCAAGGCAAATGCCAACCTCCAGTCTCTTGGGTTGTGTACTGCTAAAGTGAGGGCATGTTGAGGATGACTTAAATGGAGTTCCTAAAAGCTGGTATGGAAACATAGAAAATGATGACTCCAAGATGTTGAATCTTTTGATTCTGGTATCTATTTTAGTCCCCTACTGTGTGACACATCCTCCTTTTTACTCTACAAGACCTGCTGGCATTTTGGTATATCATTTTAAAAAGCTTTCTAAAATTCATTTAAAACATGTTATTTGTCTCTCTAAGTATAACTATGAGGGAGAAAATATATTATTTTCTTCAGGACTATATTACTCAAATTAAGTAATTTGCATTATTCAATTTAATTTGTTGGACATAGGACAAGATAAGGTACAGAAAGCTTTAAGAGCCCAGTCTCTTCTCTCCTCACCTTATTTAAAAATGGCATTATTGAATTTAAATATTTCTTATCATGATATTATCAAAATGATATTTCTGGATAAGCAAAGTATTTTCAAAATTAATCAGTTTCTGGGTGGATTCTTCTGATGATGCCTAGGGATAGAGGAAAAGTTAAGATTGGAGTCAAATTTTTTCTATAAGATGTCAGGTTCCTGGGTTGCAAGAAAGTCTATTTTTGGATTTCAGACTGTGCATTCCCCCCAGGAATGCTGGGCTCCATATCCAGTGCACCCAAGATGACGTTTGTTGTCTGCTGTTTTAAGTCTGTTCTAGTGGCTGTGAGTCACACCTTGGAGTCATTTGTCACCAATAATTACTAATGGTGACAGCATTTCACATGCTTTATTGTCACCACAGGAAAAAGCTTCCATTTCCACCCTTTGCCTATATATTACTTGGTTCAGAGTTATTCAAATACTGTATTTCCTTCTGCATCTTCCTGCTGGATGGTTATGATATCGATTTTGCTTGTCACCTCGATGAGATTTAGAGCCACCATAGAAACAAACCTCTGGGCTTTCCTGTGAGGAATTATCTTGATTAAGTTAGTTAAGGAGGGAAAATCTACCCTACACGTGGCTAAGACCACTCTGTAGGCAGGGGTTCTGGGCTGAATTAAAACGTGAAACTGAATTGGACACAGACATTAAGTACTCTCTTCTTGACAACAGAGGCAGTGTGGCCAGCCACTCCAAACTCATGAGTTGCCCCCACACACACCCGCCCAGGATGGACTCTAGCCTTGAACTATAAGATAAAATAAATGTTTCCTTCCTTGAGGTTTTGTTTTCTGACAGTTGTTTTGTGATAGCCAGAAGAAACATAACTAACATACTGTCCCATCGTTGCAAATCAAAGTGGAACTCAACTCATGCCTATGACGTTTCCACTAGCAATCACTAGCAACCTGAGAACTTTAAACTAACAAACCTGCTTACAGTGTTATTTTATCATTAAGCTGGGTTCTTTTAAAACTTATCCTATCAGTGGAGTGTGTGTGTGTGTGCACGTGCAGGTATGTGTATGTGTGAGTGTGTGTGTATGTGTGTGTGCATGCATGTGTGTATATGCAGTATGTGCTTGTGTGTGTGGCCATATTGGGGCAAATAGACATTAGTAAATTTTAAAGAGTTATTTACTTAGTAATAGAAAAGCAAATTCCTCATAACTTAATTCCACTGTTAGCTCTCTGTGTTGCATCTAGGCAAACAGTCTTCTCATTATCATCTAAACTATAGACTCTAGAATAATGTTAAGCTTATTACTATGTATCATTACCCTCTACTATAGATAACTATGGTCTAGTATAGATAAATGAATCTAATAGATATTGCTTCTCATATGTTATTATTAGTATGTCTTCATATTGCTAAAATTTTTCGTGAGAAAAAGTTTACATGTCCACACGTTTGGGTGGAGGTGAATGTACAGGTGTGTGTGTGTGTGTGTGTGTGTGTGTGTGTGTGTTTGTGTTGCACAATAGAGAAGCATGATGCAATGGTCAGAAAGGCAATGGATGCTGTGTGATGCTAAGCTTCCAAATCACTAGATGCAGACAGTAAAATGCTAGTGATATTTGTATTTCCAATTCCATACCTGTGCAGTTGTTATTCAAAGTTCATCTCAAAATAAAATAATGTGAGAAATATTCTTAAAATGTCCAAAAAGTTTCCTTTTTAATAAAAGTTTTTTATATTCAAAAAAGGGAGAGGATTGACTTAAGAGCCAGCAAATGTTTTTGAAGGAGCAGTTAAGTGGATCTTTCATTACAAAGATAATTATACCGTAGACTTCTTCCATAACCCACTTTGTTCCTACAGTGGTGATTTTATCTCCTCATGGGCTTTTATGCAAAATATCTGAGAATCTAGCAATTAGTTCATATGTTTGTTACATTTTTTTTCTGTAAAAGTTTAGCATATTTTAAGAAGAATGAAGAAGCAAAGACATTTGTCAGATGTTGAAATGTAAATCCCTGTGCCCTGTAAGGTCACCAGTACCTTCAAAAGACCTAATAGAACCAAATAAATACAGCAGCCCCTCTGATTATTGGTAAACATAGATAACTAGTGTATTTTCTCACTGTTCAAGATGGGGAATTGTTAATCCAACTTATTACTTGCCTTTTGGATAAGGACTGCTAGTTAAATTGTAGAAACATTTATTAGGAAAAAAAATGTTTCTAAGGTTTTCATTGAGGACTATCAAATTAGTCCTGTGTGCTAGAATTCCCCACAACTAAAAATTCATGCTGTGAAAGCAGATACAGTTGGGGCTTCATGTGGTGACCCATGCCTGACCTCTAATCAAAGCCCTTGGGAGGTGGAGACAGATGGGATCATGAATTAAAAGCCAGACTACTCTAAAAAGGGAGAATCTGTGTTATGAATATAAATTAAATGAAACCTAAAAAAACCAAAAGTAGGTAGTTAAATTTCTACAATTTAACTAGCAGTCCTTATCCAGTAAGCTATTAAAAATAATGACTTCATGAAAATTCACAGGCAAATGGATGGAATTTGAAAATATCATCCTGAGTGAGGTAACTCAGTCACAAAAGAACAAACACTGTATGTACTCATTAATAAGTGGATATTAGCCCAAAGGTTCAGAATACCCAAGATTCAATTCACAGCAACCATTGGACTGAGCGTGGGGTCCCAGATGGAGGAGTTGGAGAAGGGACTGAAGGAGCTAAGGGAGTTTGCAGCCCCATGGAGGGAGCAACAGTGTCAACTGGCCTGACCCCTCCATGCTCCAGGAGACTGGATCACCAACCAAAGAATACACATGGAGGGACCCATGGTGTTGGCCACATATGTGGCAGAGGAGGGCCTTGATGGCCGTCAGTGGGAGGAGAGGCCCTTGGGCCTGAGGGTGTTAGATGCCCCAGTATAGGGGAATGCCAGGGAGGGAATACAGTAGTGTGTGGTTGGGTGTGAAAATACTCTCATGGAGGCAGGGGAGGGGGGATGGGATAGGGGGTTTCCAAAGGGGAGACCTGGAAAGGGGAAAACAGTTGAAATGTAAATAAAGTATCAAAAAATAAAGTTAGATTTACATATGCCCTTTTTCCAGAGTGAGAAAATACACTAGCTATCTATACTTACACCTAATCAGAGGAAGTGCTGGATTTATTTGGGTCTATTAGGTTTTTTTGATGGTAGACATTCACTAGGCACTAGTACTAGTCTAATATTATCTCTTTAAGTTTGTATCATATACTTCTTAGGGAAGGTGTGGATCAGTCATCTCTAGTGTCACTGACAAAATATCCAAGAGAAGCAGCAGTTTTTAATTTTAGCTTATTGTGTGTCAGACATGTCAGTCCATCATGGCGGAGGTTCACAGCACAACAGAGTTGTGCATATAATGGCATCCAAGAGCAGAGAATTAGAATACTGGGACTCTACTACATTCTCCTTTCCCTTTCTCTCCTTTCCCCTGCAGCTAATGCTGCAGACCCTCTGCATTTATGATGGGTCTTCTTGCTCAATTAATCTACTCAGACACACTGTTACAACACAAAGAGATGGACATCCTGGTCTCCTAGAAGATTCTACGTATTGCTAATCTCCACAATCATTAGACATGGACATTAAGATGCACGTAAACCTGCTAGCAATATTTCCATTTCCAATTCTATCCTTTGTGCAGTTAATATTCAGAATCCATCTCAGAATAAAACAATATGAGGAATATCCTCAAGAAATGGTGATGGAATAGATAGCATTTTCAATTTCTTCTTCATGTGCTTGTTATTAATTTCCTTGTATTCATTATATTGAATGATATGGTAAATTGTGGGTAGTTCTTCAAGACACTGAAGAGACCAGAAATGTGTGGCACTTGTATTTCTGACCTGATTATCATTTATGTATTTTCCAATTCCTATCCAACCATGTAATTTTAGGTACTTCTCTGTAAGAGTTAAATAAGGAAAGTCAATGTCCTCTTACAGCAGGGAGAACTGCTAAATATCAGTAATGCAACTTTGTTTCAGCATCCTTTGGTCTGGTCAAAATGGCATCTCTCCCGTGATGACATGTTACTCATTTCCCAAAGGTGGCATGTTTTTACAAAAACAGATGATTTCCTTCTTCAGACATGCATCTGAAAACAAATGAAAATGTTGAAGGATGTGAAGTTAATTAAATTAGCCAGGAGTTTTTAATCAGGAAAATGTGTTGACTATTCTATGCTGCTGGGACATGTAATCCCTGGACTGGTAACTGTCAATGAGGAGGGGAACATGTACTGTTAGCAGCAGGTATATAGCCATCTGGAGGCAACACAGCCAGCTGTGCACTTGAACTTCAGGAAGGTTACCTTAGAGCATCCTGGAAAATATCATCTTAAGAGGTTTTCTGTGAATTACATGTTTCAAGTGATCACTTCAACCTTTTGAATGCACTGAATGGCAATGCTTTAACGGACAGTGAAAGGGGTGTGTGTGTGTGTGTGTGTGTGCACGCACGTGTGCGCATGTGTGTTCATGTGTATGAAATGGGTCTTAAATAGATGAATAAAAAACAAAGAGCAGTTTAGTTTTTTCTTTTGTCTGTTTGTTTCTCTGCTGTTTAAGACAGACTTTCTTTATGTAATCCTATCTGTCCAAGAATTTGCACTGGAGGTCAGGCTGGCCTTGACCTCACAGAGATCTGCCTGCCTCTGCCTCCAGAGTGCTGGGACACATAACACCACCAGTGGCAAGTTTAGTTTTGTTATGAAATAAACTGAGTTTTGTTTCTTAAGTTAACCAAAAAAAGTTCCAGACTTAGGTAACTTCAATAGGTTATTTACAACCATGGTTTAAATATTATACATTCTATTATAGATTCATCAGAAAAATCATTCATTTAAAAAATTTATGCCTACTGCTCAAATATTAACTATTTATGACAGATAATAATATATAATAATCTAAGACAATATTAGTTTGTTTTCTTTGCTTATTTGACAAAAACATGATAATTTCCTATGTTCAATTGACAAACACATTCTGCTGAGTTGCTTCTATGATTATATTTAAGATCAGCATAGGGGAATATGTATGATTTGTGTGTGTTCAGTTTGAACAAATAAGTATTGTAAAATATAACCAATTTAAAACAAATAGGATATTTCATATAAAATATAGATTACTCTTCTTGAATACATGGCATATCTCACAGCATATGATTCTCATTGATGGGTGGTCACAGAGGAACTTAGGAAAGTTTTGTTTTTAAAACATCTGAATTTCCCATGCTTATCACTCTTAGGATACATAAGTTCAATTATTGATTACATACCTCATTCTCTTAGGCATACACTTGACTTTCTATAGTCAAATCTTAAAGATTCAAAGTAAAAGAAGATTTGCACAGTGCACATATAAAATTTGTAGATTAATAACTCAGCCTGTCTTCAGGGCTATAGCCATTGCTCCCTATGTGTTGCAGAGATGTGATAATCCACTGGATTTGATGCTGCCTTCCCTTGAGTGTACAAGGATTCTGCTGTCCTGGTCTAAGTCCATCATTTGAGTTTTTAATCTTTCTCTGTTTGAATGGAAGTTGGCACTGCCTGTAGGCTTCAACCTTTTGGTCTACCAACTAGTTAAGCCTGAGGTCAGAGACAGAGGTCTTAAGGGCTTGAAGAGTCTATTGTTACTACCAACATAGCAGTTGCCATAAAGATGCTGCATATCCATTCATATTTCTCATGTAGAAATATTTTATGTTTATATTGCATTCACTCAATGAGACAGACTAGACCCTCTTGAACATATCCTTAAGTCTACCATGTTATGACATCATTCTGGAGATGTTTTATTCCATTATTGCATTAGGGGGGTTCAGGCAGACTTTCTGCTTTTATGTCCTGTGAATGGAAACAGCAAGAAGAATCCTCCGTTAAGATCCCAAAATCCTTCCAAATACTTCACAACACAATGAGACTGTCATAAAAAATCTATCCCTTTTCTTTATATCTACCCTTGTGACCCATAGTCTATGAGACCTAGCTGATGACTATAACAAATCAGTCTTTGCCAGGACATTTATGTAAGTGACAATTGACTCAAAGAAATCCTTGACTGGAGTCCCATCCAATTAAAGAAGGGCATGTATGGCTTCTCTTGCCAACAGTCCCGGGATGCTATCCATATATTTCTTGGCATGTGGTTTGTCAGGATATTCACATATTTCTTCTCTCCTCTGATCCCATGATACTGGAAGAATAGTCAATGCCCCCTGTATCACTACAGAAATGCTGTTTTCCTTGGATTTGGGATGCCTATAACCCTCAGTGAACTCTGCATCTCTACAGAAGTCCTGCTATCCTTGCAGTGAGATACCTTAAAAAAAAAAAAAAAAAAAAACTTGGGTCACATAATGCAACTAATTAATTTTCATCTTGCTGCTATAGACTATCCCTGCACATATCCACATTTTAAAACACTGTGGATTATAAGATAAAATATGCACCCATATTTTAGTCCAGAAGAATAAAAGTTTAAGAATAAAGAATGAATACGTATTTTATTGTCTTTGTGAACTAAGGCTTTAAGAAAAGCCACATGAATTTTTAAAGGTTCTACAGATTAATTACAAATTTGTGATTTGCTTAACAATTTCATGAATTCATTGTTTTTAAGAGCTACGTAGTACTCCATTGTGTAAATGGACCACATTTTCTGTACCCATTCCTCTGTTGAAGGACATTTGGGTTCTTTCCAGCTTCTAGCTATTATAAATAAGCTTGCTATGAACATAGTGGAGCATGTATCCTTGTTAAATGTTGGAGAATCTTTTGGGTATGTACCCAGGAGTGGTATGGGTCCTCAGGTAATACTATGTCCAATTTTCTGAGGAACCACCAGACTGATTTCCTGAGTGGTTGTACCACCTTGCAATTCCACCAACAATGGAGGAGTGTTCCTCTTTCTCCATATCCTCACCAGCATAGCCATTCTGACTGGTGGGAGGTGGAATTTCAGGGTTGTTTTGATTTGCATTTCTCTGATGTATAAGGATGTTAAGTCTTGGGTTATTAGGTAAAACCTGTGCACTGTGTCTCATTAACTGATCCCTAACATCCATCAACTCCAGAGTTAAGAATGTCACCAGACAGCACCTGAAACTTAGAGCCACAGCAGAGACTTTTCCTTTATAGTAACCCCTATTTTAGGATACCATCAACGTATTTGAGAAATGTCTAGATTTATAACTTTCTTTAGTTTTGTAATTAATAAAAGGTTCATGTTACTGCTTCCTCTGTCAAAAGACAATATAAATGCCTGCTCCTGGGCCATAATCATTCATATTTGGCTAAGAATAAATGGTCTTGAGTGCTGTACTTTATGTATGTTGACAGTATGTATTTCTGCTTTAGCTTCTTTGAACAATAACCATGATTCACAAAATCTCTTGGCTCAGAGGAGCCCAGGATATCATGAATTTGATTCCCTTTGTTTTATACTTTGTTTCCTCTGACTTTTCAATCTTCCATTGAGACCCACTCCTCCTATTCAAGCAAAATTCAGTACTGTCCTTAGAGCGGGAAGTACACCTTGATTACATAAAGGACCATCCCAGAGCCCTTGCTAGTTTTACATTTTTCTTAACTATACTATCACAAATTCTATGACCACAGTAGAACCCTGTCTGTCTCAGAGCTTTAGGCCACTCAGAGGCATTGTCCCTTTCCCCTCTATCTCAGTTCTGCTTCCTTTTATTTATAGGACACATATATCCTAGTTTTGCCCCATCCAAAATTTGATTAAAATCCAATTTTATTTTCTCCTGGTAGCCAGTTTCCTTTAATCTATGTGTGATGTATTTGTTTTCCAGCTTTTGATTGTTCTTACATGTTGCCCGCTCCACCCTCTCCTGGTATTGGAGTCTTTCCATTTCAAGAAGCCAGAAGGATAGCTTCACTGATGATCTATGCTTTGATGTGCAGATGAAAATGGATCTGTTTTGTGGATATGTAGAAGGAATAAATCTTCTAAGAACTCTCATTTATCATGAAGTGTCAACACTTACAAAACACTTGTCTTGGGGTTACTATAGCTGTGAAGGAACAACACAACCACAACAACGTTTATAAAGGAAAACATTTAATTGGGTCTGGCTTAAAGTTCAGAGGTTTAGTCCATCATCATCATGGTAGAAAGCATGACACACAGGCAGACAGAAAGAGTGCTATAGAAAAAGCTGAGAGTTCTACATCTGGATCAGCAGGCAACCTGAAAAGAGAGCCACACTGGGCCTGGCTTGAGCATATGAGACATTCAAACCCTGCCCCCACAGTGACACATTTCCTCTAAAAAGGCCACATCTACTTCAACAAGGGTTATACCTCCTAAAAGTGCCACTCCTTAGGGGCAAAGAAATCAAACCCATGAGTTTATGGGTGGCCACATCTAGTGAAACCATGATAACACCCTAATGTACATTAATTACAAGCAAACTTTCAGAGTGCAAAGTCTGTGCTAAAATCTTAATGGAAAAATCCCATACACAATCTCCACTCTGTGTGTGTGTGTGTGTGTGTGTGTGTGTGTGTGTGTGTGTGTGTGAATGTGCATGTGTATAACTTGACTTGCTAAAAGCTGGAGGCTGTTAGATTTTCCTATCAGTATTAATGAGAATTCCATGCAAATTTAGAAAGACTTCAAACTACTCTTCAATGTGTTTATGTCATCAGGAGAGACAGTTTGACCTTACAACATGTTTGTTTTGAAAGGACCTTATACATTTTAATTAGCGAGTTCATTATGTGATATCCTAAGACATAACTCAGCACAAACAACATCCACAGGCAAAACCTCCATAGAGTATGTTGAAGAGCTGGGGGAGACACAGAACTCAGTTGTGTGTCTAGTAAATATTCATGGACACTTTTGTAGTTCTGTTAGGCAAGTCTGTGGGCACACTGTTTCCTCTGTATTTCATCTGCATATCTGCATGCAAATGTTTCTCATAATGATTTTTTATTGCACTTATCACAGCACATTCATTGATCATAAGAAGCAGGTGCCTAGGAAATGCTATAGCTATTCAGCTTTCCCAGCACCTTTGAGCTAGACTGAAAAATGACAGGAGACTGGGCTGAAAAGATAACTTCTGATGAGAAGTTTAAGAGAACTAGAGCATACCTGTTCATTCTAGACATTTCCAACTCTCCCTAGTGCTTATTGCAAGGTTAGTGGGCAAACAGAGGGACAATCCAGCAGGGTTTAAAGATCCAGGTCATTTGCAAGGCTCTTCCTAGGTTGGAGAGAAGATATAAGAGCAACAGCCAAAGCATTCTGGGAAATTAGAGACCAAGAAATGGGAAGGAGCACAGGGTTTACTGAGCACCAACCATCTCCCATAAGCTGGGGGAGTATGATGCCAATTCAGTCCACAGTCATATTCTAAAGGACAGGACAGGAATTCCTACTTCTCATACTCCATCATACATACAACCTGCTCTTCCTCATGCTGGTGCTCTTGATGGACAGAAGACCATCCAGAGAGCAGAACAGGGATTGAAAAATGGGGATTGAAAAGCATCCAGCAAGAGCAGCAAGTGATTAAAATTAGGAGCAAAGTGTATTTTCTTCCAACATGCTTTTTATGTCTTTTTAATTACAAAATAGGAAATACCATACATGATGTATTATTTTCTTTCATTTCTGAGGTTATAGAATAATTATTTCATTTCTCCCTTTCCTTCCCCTAGATTTTCCCATGCATGTCTCCTTGATTGCTTTAAGTTCATGGTCTCTTTTTTCATTAATTGTTGATATATATATATATATATATATATATATATATATATATATATACATACATACATACACACACACACACACACACACACACACACACACACAAATTGATATGCTCTTCCCTGGGTAAGACAATTTCTCCTATTTCCAGTGTTCCTTAGTTCCCTGTAGTTCTTTCTGTACAGTTGATGCTTCCTGTGCTTTTCCATATCTGCTTTGGCATGTCTGCTGGTGCCGTGCTTGTTTATCTCTTGTTTAAACAGTCATATTGGTGAGACTTTATGTGTGGAGCTTCTGACATTCCCAAGAGACATGATCTTAAAGCAAACTCCCTGATACACTGGCTGTTACAATCTTTCTGCCCCCTCTTCTGTAATGTTCCCTGGGCCTTAGGTGTGGTAGCATTTTGTAGATGTATCCACTGGGATTAGGACTCATGGCTCTGTATTCTGATTGGCTGTGGTTTTCTGTAATGTTGCAAATGTAAGTTTCCATTATGAGAGGACAAGACTACACTGTTTTTTAAATATGGCTAACACACACCAAAAAAGAATAAATAGAAAAAAAGCCAATCTTTTAAATGAGAGATGGAAATTGTTAGTTTGAAAGGCTAGAACCTTTCAACATTTTATGCAATATTTGCAGAAGTCATGTTTAAGAAACAGTATTCTAGTATTACAAACTTAAGAACTGCTGCCCATGTGAATTCCAGAATGGCTGAATCAATACAGCCAGCCATGGGGCCTACATCTGCAAGGAACAAGGCATGAAAGAACCCTGGAACCCTGCAAGGAGATCTTGTAAGAACTTTAAAGGAGAGCTTTCAAAGAGACAACATCTGTTATCCCTCAAGTAAAGAATACACTTTCCTATCATTTGTTTCAGTTACTGTTTTCTAAGAAAACTTGACAACTCTCTCATTCTTGATGCCCCATGTGTGACAGACCCAGGCAGTCCCAAGTATGGTATAAGCATTATATTTGACTACTTGCCAGGTGATATTGGAAGTCACACAGGTGCCTGCTCCCAGCCCCACACTGGCAGTGGTAGGTTTCCACTAGTTTCTGCCATGCCTAAGCTCTCAGAGGAGAATCACCTGAGTCACTGGGTCTTCAGTGTGAATCCTTAGTTCTTTCTATCCTGAAACATGGCTCTCCTATAAGAATGAGCACGACCCTGCTTGAGTGTCAACCTCAGAGTTGCTCTTCCACATTGGGTGTATTATTGTGTCTGAATATCTGAGTAGCCCCAGATGTGGGAATATGCGAGCCATATTTGAGCAGCATGAGTTCTGATAGGGGTTCCCTCCCTACGGTGCAGCCTGAGCTCGACAGCTTGATGAGGAAGCAAAATGAGTTTCTTCTCCAAAAGGAATCGCCCCTGAGAGGCACCCAGGTTGTTCTCTCCCTGGGTTGCAAGTGGCTGAGGATTCCACAAGTTCCCTTTAGTTGAGACTGTCAGTGTCAGCTGGTAGAGGTTGCAAGATGCCCTTAAGGCCTTCTGATCTACACAAGGTAAGCTCCTGCTGGAGCTACAAGATGTGACATCTGTGAGAATATTTTCCTCTGCTTTATGCTGCTGTTTCAAGTCTCCGTGTTTTTTAAAGTCCTAGGGTCTCCTCCACAGTTCTTACAAGGCCCCCCTTGTAGGGTTTCACTCTCCCATGTGTGAGAAGCTACCTGTCCATTACTTTTTGTTCCTTGTAGAGACAGTCACTATGAGTGGTTGTATTTACTCAAGGTTGGCTCATGTTCTGTTGATGGTCAAGATTCAGTGGTCTTTGAGTATGTCAAGAGCTACATCTGTCTCTGTTTGTGTGTATCTGACATGAATGCCACATGGCTTCAGATGTGTCCCTAGTTCCCCCTTGAACATCTCAATCCCATGACATGCACATTCTCATTTATTGCTGAGTCCACAAGAACATCCTTTGTAAAACCTGCATTGCCTTTTTGTATTTGTCTTTACATGATGCAAAGTATAAAGAAAATATTTAACAAGTACCCATACACATTTTAAGAAGACACCAATACCTTTCCATAGGCACCCATCTTCTTCATTTATAGGGATATAAATCAATCCTTTTTCAAGATGTTCCTTCCAAAGAAACTAACCCATAACTCCAAATACTTTGTCTCTCTATTGAGAATATGGCAGGCATTCAAATTCATCTCCCTTTTCAAAGTGCTAATGGCTTGTAAAATAGGACGCTGTGAGGTGAACTGGACTGACACACACACCTCTTCCTCATACCCAGACATTTTCTCTACTTTAAGTGCAATGCTTGGCTGTGTTTCAGAACCAAGGGGCACTTAACAGAAGCAGAAAAACAGAACAAAAACTAACAAAACACAGGGATACTTTCTGCTGTACACCTAAAGTGAACTGAAGAGACACATCAGAACAGGAAGCTCCAGGCTGGCTTGAGAGAATGCATGAGACCCAGATTTGTACATTGAAAAAAATCTCACCACAGAGCAATCAGAGTGGTCCTACAGCTCCTTATCCATCCACTTGATACAAAATGAATTGGAAAGTGGCATGTTAAAGCATTTCCAATTTATAAGAGTAATGGCAGCCCATGGAGAAGGGTGTGTCATCCAAGGAGCTAGTGCTTTGAGTGCCTCTGCTGGTATATTTGTCTGGAGTGAGGTTTTTTTGTGTTTTTTTTTTTTCCTTTTCTTTCTCAAACTTTGCACAGTTTCATGTAAATGAATATGTAGCAGAGTCATTGAGATTTTCAGGTTTTCATATTAATAATGGGAAGATTGAGAAGCTGAGATACAATTTTATCTGAATAACTATCTTATATGAAAAACCAAATTGCTTTTCAAACATCATCTCACGATCTACTAGGCAAGGAAGACCCTTTATGAATACCCAGTGCCTCTAACCATAATTGCTCCCAGTCATAAATAATCCATCTGGATAACTGGTGCCTGAGAATGCGAAAATTGACTAAACCCAAGTCTTCTGAGAAAAGCCTTCACAGAACCTGCTTGAGCGTGAGGGCTGAGGCAGGCTGCCAAGGTGTGTTCATTAGCATGCCTTTCTATCTAACTTGATCCAGGTGAGAAAGCAGAAGAATAAAATAATTGTCTGTTCTATTAATTGCTTTTGGTATTATTTCTATCTTCTCTACCCCTGGAGCTATTTCAGCATGGGCTCAGAAAATGCCATGGTAGACATATTATTTGGTGGTATCAACCTGAACATATTTTTTGTCCATCCCTCCTGGCTCTGCATACTGAAGAAGGAAGGTTGTGCTGAATGGAAACACTGGCACACCTGGGTGGGTTTGGGGGTGTCCTGGGATAAGGTCAATATACACTGAAGATTGTGTCATCAAATGCTGGCATGGTGTTACTGGTATAATTATCTGAGATCTGTAAAATCAGTCAACAAACATGCATACTGTCAACTGTAATCTCAAAAAGAAACAGCCAAATTATTTTTGGACAGGAAAGGGAAATATAATCAAAAATACATATTTATTGTCTATATGTTCTGGGTTTTTTGTTTTGTGGAATTGATTACTTGCAACTATTAAAATTTTGTTAAAATGATTCAAATTATTCTGTATCCACAAATCAATTACTTATTGAATTTAAAGACATTGTGATTGAGGGCAGGAGAAATAATTCAGTCAGTAAATCTCTGTCTGTGTAAGCATGCAAATCTGCAATATATCCCCAGAAGTCTAGTTAAAGAAAGAAAATAAACTGGGCATGGTGGTCTACATTCATAATATAGATCTGGGGTAGGCTGAGGCATGTGAATCCTCGGGGCTTGCTGGCCAGACAGCTTATCCTACTCAGGTTCTGGTCCAGGGAGAGCCATAGAACAAGGAAGATAGCATCTGAGTCATGACATCTATGTTGTCCTCTGGCACCTGCATGGACACACACGCATACACACACACACACACACTACTGACAATAAACAACCATTGATTGGGATAGAGATCTAGCACACTAAGCCTGTTCCTGTTCTCTCTTATGCTCAGTCATACACTTGGCAGCTGTTTGGCCTGATGAGACATTCAAAACCTTTATAGATATTTTGTTCATAATATCAAGGGGGAAATATGATTAAGATATTTTAAAAGTGAGCAAAGACTCACTTGCCATCAGATTTTGAATGGCCAGTGAGTCATGAAACAGCATTTAATATTAGGAGGAAATTTGACTTAAAGCAACCATAAGCCCGAGTGAACGGCTAAAATATAAAACCAACAACAGAAAATGTCAGCAGGGTGTGGTCACACAGGTCTTATGATAAATGACAAATATTCAGCACATGGCAAAGCATGGCTGTTTTCAAAGGTTAAACACACATATAGGCTAAACACGCATTTGTTACTACAGACTTTTGTTTCATGACTTGGCCTCCTCTTCAGGGTATTTGTTTTTGTTTTTTGGGTGATGCTCCATGTTCTACAGAGCAGTGATTCCCACTGTTAATCGATATTTTAACCTTCCCTATGAAGACATGTTAAGAGTTCAGTGAATGAATATCTGAGTGGTGAGGGCAACCTACATGTTTATAAACATTACACTTTGCTATGATATACAGGAAAACCACTTTGGTGGTCATGAAATCTACATGAAACAATAGACACAGACAATAAGTAGGTTAGTATTCCATGTGTTAGGCCAGCTCCTGGACCCAGTGATGATGTCATCTCTAGACGACAGCGCAATTCTTGTGGCAATTGCCTTTGCACCCATTTGCACCCATAGCACACCCTCTGCGTATGTGTCACCTGTGTCACTGCCCAGATAAAAGACGAACTCCGACCCATAGTTCTCTCTCTCTTCTTCACATCTTCCAGCTCATCCCTTGCCCCCTCAGAGGCATCTCTGTTAATAAAGCCTCCCACGTGAGACCTGTGCTGGCTTGGCATGCTTTGTCCAGAAGTGTGCCATTTATTATAACACATCGACGTAAAATATATGATGATGTACAGAGATAAGTAAAGAAAGTAGCTTCTATGCTATGGGTAGAATTAGTTCCTAAGCAGTATGTTAGAGAGCAAATTAATGCACATAGAAGAATGGATGCACCAGAATGGACAATGTCTGAACTGTGCTCCGGTACTGTCACTGAGCTCCATGACAGAAAGGGGGGTCCATTAGGACAGAATAGCTATGCCTACATCAAAGGTGCTTCTGGGGGCTCTGCAATGCACTGTGCTCATTCATGTTGACCAGATACTCACCAGGATATTTAGGACATTTGGAGAAATAAGTTCTATCTAATTCTTCAATGTATATTTTCAGTGTGATATAAGAGGAATA
Organism: Rhynchomys soricoides; assembly: GCA_019843965.1. NCBI lineage: Eukaryota > Metazoa > Chordata > Mammalia > Rodentia > Muridae > Rhynchomys > Rhynchomys soricoides. The sequence goes on along the minus strand of JADRCH010000082.1, from coordinate 6,466,480 downwards.
ATATTTAAGAAGAAAAGCACATTTTCATACTGGGGAGGATTATAGTCTAGCAGGACTGCACATGAAAATGATGTGCATTACCTTGGGGTCAACTCCTGATATCAGTGCAAATTTTAAGAAAAGGAAGAATAGGAAGAAAGGGAAGGAGGAGGCAGAGGAGGAAGAGGAAGGAAGATGAAGAGAAGGAAGAGAAAGGGGAGGAAGAAGAAGAGGGGGAGGAGGAGGAGGAGGAAGAGGAGGAGGAGCTGGTGGTGGTGGTGGTGGTGGTGGTGGTGGTGGTGGTGGTGGTGGTG
>JADRCH010000082.1:6286068-6466177 GCA_019843965.1 Rhynchomys soricoides | reverse complement strand
TGGTGGTGGTGGTGGTGGTGGTGGTGGTGGTGGTGGTGGTGGTGGTGGTGGTGTGGAGATAGAGGGATGCCTCAGAGTACACAATGCTTATACAGAGGACTCAGGTATGGTTCCTAGTACCCCATACTGAGTGGTTCTCACAACCTCTTTTATCTTCAACTCCAGGGGATCTGGATACATTTTCTGGCCTGCATAGACACTCACACATACATGGCACATGCATAGAAAGACATATACATCAATAAAAATAAGCCCCTAAACCTTTTTGTATTTCAAAAAACAAAGTAGCATAGAGTTGTGGGCCCACTGTTTAACCACTTCAGCAAATTCTGCCTGTGCCTGGCACCTGTTTGTGCTGTATGAGCCAGGCTTAGCTGAGGTTGTCTCTTGTTTCCCAAGCCTCTTTCACTCAATTTGGCCAAACAGAGGCGAGTTGCCAAGAGATCATTTCCAGCTCATGAGACTCATTTACTGTTATAAACGACCAGGATTCATTATATCCCATATGAAGTCTGTACTTTAAACACAAAAAATTAACTTTTACGTCAAGAATAATCACCAGTAAAAACTGCATGTATTTCAGGGGTTCAAAGCAATGCCCTAGGAGACACAAAAAGAACTGTTGTGAAAAATCAAAGGTCTAGAACACATCACAGTTGCTTGACCATGTGAGGCAGACTCCTGCATGAAATTTTGATGCTCCTTCTTTGGAACTTTAAATATATTGTTCAGAGAGTTGTCATCAGTTTGGATTCTAAGCCTGTGTTTTTCTAAACTTGGATGAACATTCATGCCATCTCAGAACTATGTCACCACACAGATTCAAAAAACCTGGCTCCAATCTGTGGTGAGAGAATTCTGGCTGGGCCACCAGGGCTCCATAGCCAAATAGTGCTGGGAGAAAGCTAGCCTCCCAGGAGTGTGGAAAAGCTCTTAAGAGGAGGTAAGAGGAGCAACACTACTCAGTGGGACTCACCCAGAATCCTTAGGACACAGGAACTGAGGAATAGCTGAGGGGAAGGAGCCTCCCAGTTTCCATCTCTGGCAGGAAACCTCTGCCTGGGCCACCAGGGCTCCATAGCCAAATAACTCTGGGAAAAAGATAGCCTCCCAGGAGTGTGAGCAAGCCTGTCTGCTCAGAGGGACCCACCTGGAATCCCCAGGACACAGGGACTGAGGAGTGGTCTTCTGGTTTCCTTTGGTGGCCAGGAAGTGGATCCTGTGACACAGGGCTCCATACTCAAATAGTGACAGGAGAGAGCTGATATACCAGGAGTGCGAACATACCTTCAAGCACAGGCAAAACCACAACTTCTGTTCAAATTCACTGAATCAAGAGGGACCCTTGCAGAGCCAACAGGACACAGGAAACAAGGGACAGCAGGGGACTAGATCCTTCTGGTTTCTGTCTGCACCCCACAGCTGACCCTGTACCACAGCTCTCCAAACCCAAATTCCTCTCAGAACTGGTCTTCAAGGAGTATTGACACCTATGCTTGCAGAAAAGACAAGCCACAGTCAGAGAGAGTAAGACAAGCTCACACCAGAGATAACCAGATGGCAAAAGGCAAGGGCAAGAACATAAGGAACAGAAACCAAGGCTACTTGGCATCATCAGAACCCAGATCTCCCACCAAAGCAAGCCCTGGATAACCCAACACACCAGAAAAGGAAGAGTGAGATTTAAAATCACATCTCATGATGATGATAGAAGATTTTAAGAAGGAAATAAATAACTCCCTTAAAGAAATACAAGAGAACACAGGTAAACAACTAGAAGCCCTTAAAGAGGAAACACAAAAATCCCTTAAAGAATTACAGAAAAACACAATCAAACTGGCAGAATTACAAGAAAACATGAACAGATAAAGGAAATGAACAAAAACATCCGGGAAATAAAAATAGAAATAGAAACAATAAAGAAAACACAAAGGGAGACAACCCTGGAGTTAGAAAACGTAGGAAAGAGATCAGGTGTCATAGATGCAATCATCACCAACAGAATAAGTGAGATGGAAGGGAGAATCTCAGGTACAGAAGATATCATAGAAAACATGGACACAACAGTCAAAGAAAACACAAAATGCAAAAATCTCTTAACCCAAAACATCCAAGATATCCAGGATACAATGAAAAGACAGAACCTGAGGATAATAGGTATAGAAGAGAGTGAAGATTCCCAACTTAAAAGACCAGTAAATATCTTCAGCAAAATTATAGAAGAAAACTTCCCTAACCTAAAGAAAGAGATGAACATAGATACACAAGTAGCCTACAGAACTCCAAATAGATTTGGACCAGAAAAGAAATTCTTCCTGTCACATTATAGTTAAAACACCAAACACACAAAATAAGGAAAGAATATTAAAAGCAGTAAGGGAAAAAGTGCAAGTAACATATAAAGGCAGACCTGTCAGAATTATACCAGACTTCTCACCAGAGACTATGAAAGCTAGAAGATCTTGGAAGATCTCATACAGGTTCTAAGAGAACACAAATGCCAGCCCGGGCTGCTATAACCAGGAAAACTCTCAATTATCATAGATGGTAAAACTAAAATATTCTATGACAAAACCAAATTTGCACAGTATGTTTCCACAAACCCAGCCCTACAAAGAATAATAGATAGAAAATGCAAACTCAAGGAGGGAAACTACACCCTAGAAAAAGCAAGAAAATAATTTTTCAACAAACTCAAAAGAAGATAGCCACACAAACATAAAAATAACATTGAAAATAACAGGAAGCAACAATCACCAGTCTTCAATATCTCTTAACATTAATGGATTCAATTCCCCAATGAGAAAAAAAAAATAGACTGACGAACTGGATCTATAAACAGGACCCAGCATTTTGCTGCATCCAGGAAAGGCACCTCTGTGTTAAAGACAAACACTACCTCAGAGAAAAGGGCTGGAAAACAACTTTCCAGGCAAATGGCCAGAAGAAACAGGCTGGAATAGCCATTCTAATATCAGATAAAATCGAAATTAGGGAAATGACACCCTTCACAACTATCACAAATAATATAAAGTATCTTGGTGTGATTCTAACCAAATAAGTGAAAGATCTGTATGACAAGAACTTCAAGTCTTTGAAGAAAGAAATTGAGGACGACCTCAGAAGATGGAAAGATCTCCCATGCTCATGAATTGGCAGGATCAATATAGTTAAAATGACCTTCCTGCTGAGAGCAATCTACAGATTCAATGCAATCCCCATCTAAATTCCAACTCAATTCTTCATAGACTTAGAAAGAGCAATTCTCAAATTCATATGGAATAACAAAAAACTTAGGATAGCAAAAACTATTCTCAACAATAAAAGGACTTCTTGGGGAATCAGCATCTCTGACCTCAAGCTGTACTACAGAGCAGTAGTGATAAAAAATGCACGGTATTGGTACAGTGCATTTAGCAGGTAGATCAATGGAATAGAACTGAAGACCCAGAAATGAACCCACACCTTTAAGGTCACATGAACTTTGACAAAGTAGTTAAAACCATCCAATGGAGAAGAGATAGCATCTTCAACAAATGGTGCTGGTTCAACTGGCTGTCTACATGCAGAAGATTGTGAATTGATCCATTCCTATCTCCCTGTACAAAGCTCAAGTCCAAGTGGATCAGGGACCCCCACATAAAACCAGATACACTGAATCTAATAGAAAAGAAAGTAGGGGAAAGACTCAAACACATGAGCACAGGGGGAAAATTCCTGAACAGAACACCAATGGCTTGTGCTCTAAGATCAAGAATTGACAAATGGGACCTCATGAAATTGCAAAGCTTCTGTAAGGCAAAGGACACTCTAAATAGGACAAAACAGCAACCAACAGATTGGGAAAAGATCTTTACCAATCCTATGTCTGATAGAGGGCTAATATCCAAGGTATACAAAGAACTCAAGAAGTTAGACTCCAGAAATCCAAATAACCCTATCAAAAAATGGGGAAGAGAGCTAAACAGAGAATTCTCAACTGAGGAAACTCTAATGGCCGAGAAGCACCTAAAGAAATGTTCAGAACACATCCTTAGTCATCAGGGAAATAGAAATCAAAACACCCCTGAGATTCTACCTCACACCAGTCAGAATGGCTAAGATCAAAAACTCAGGTGACAGCAGATGTTGGCAAGAAAGAGGAACACTCCTCCGTTTCTGGTGGGATTACAAGCTGATACAACCTCTCTGGAAATCAGTTTGGCAGACCCTCAGAAAAATGAACATAATACTACATGAGGATCCAGCTATCCCACTCCTGGGCATATATACCTGGAAGATTCTCCAACATGTAATAAAGACACATGCTCCACTATGTTAATAGCAGCCATATTTATAATAGCCATAAACTGGAAACAACCCAGATGTCCCTCAACAGAGGTATGGATACAGAAAATGTGATACATTTAAACAATGGAATACTACTCAGCTATTAAAAGCGATGACTTCATAAAATTCACAGGCAAATGGATGGAACTTGAAAATATCATCCTGAGTGAGGTAACTCAGTCACAAAAGAATGAACATGGTATGTACTCACTGATAAGTGGTTATTAGCCCAAAAGTTCAGAATACCCAAGAGTCACTTCACAGCAACCATTTGGCTGTGCGTGAGGTCCCAGATGGAGGAGTTGGAGAAGGGACTGAAGGAGCTGAGGGAGTTGGCAGCCCTATGGAGGGAGCAACAGTGTCAACTGGCCTGACCTCCCGATGCTCCTGGAGACTGGATCACCAACCAAAGAATACACATATAGGGACTCATTGTGCTGGCCACATATGTAGCAGAGGAGGGTCTTGTTAGCCATCAGTGGGAGGAGAGGTCCTGAGGCCTGAGGGTATTAGTTGCCCCAGTATAGGAGAATGTCAAGGAGGGAAGAAGAGAGTGGGTGGGTGGGTTGGTGGGGAGTACCTTCATAGAGGCAGAGGAGGGGGGAAGGGATAGGGCAGTTCCAAAGGGGAGATCTGGAAAGGAAGAAACCTTTGAAATGTAAATAAAGTATCAGAAAAAAGAGAGAGAGAAATTTCCTTGCGGGGTGGGTTGGGTTGGGGGAGGGGATAGTGGGGTAAAGCCTGTCTCGGGATTGGCTCTATACCTGGTGTGTTTTGCACTGCAGGTTCTGATGCTCAGCAGCTCCTGCACTTGCATTTTTTGTAATTTTTTATTTTTATTTTTATTTTTTGGCTTGATTGCTTTATCTCCAGGGAGATCAGCCAAAGAACTAATGACTACGAGCACATTCTGCTTATTCTAATGTGTCCAAAGCTGAAGCACTTCATCAAAGAGGGGCACAGGGATATATTCTCAATGGAAAGAAGGAAGGAAGGAAGGAAGATTAGTTTGTCCCAGAGCAAAAGAATGCAACTTGGCTTCTTTCATGTTGAAAATATGTACCTTATTGTCTAGCATATCTAATGGAGATGAGAATCCAATTCTCTTCATTGTTATGAATTGATGGTGACGGCAGTAAGATTTAAAGTAAGCAGACATTGCCAAGCAGTGGTGACCATAGCTCAAAACACAAAATAAATTATTTCCTGAATATCATCCTTAAACCCCAATGTTCTACCTTTCTGTGTAGGTCAGCATCTTTTGGGCAGTCACTGGAGATTCTGGAAAAGGATGATGCAGGAGGATCTTGTGATTCTGAAGCCACACTCTGTGTTTTCATCCCATACGTGTGCAAAACAGGTGGAAGAGAAAGAGAAACAGCTTTTGAGGAGGCAGGTGCTGGGAAGAACAGAACCTGTTCCCATCTCACCCAGGAAACAACTCCATCCTATCCCTTGTTCTAGACTGTGCTTACAGTATGTCTCAGGGACTTGTTTAGACATTGAACTGATGATACGGAAGCAGCATCCGCCTCTCAGAGAAATGCACACATCTGACACATCAGATGACACTTCGAACAAATATCAGAAGTTTAACTGTTGCCTTGCTGAATTGAACAGCACGATGGGAGTCAGTGCTGCTCTCCCGGGGCAGCCTCACTTGGTTTCTTGCCATTCCACCAAAAAAGAGACAGACAAAACTGAGATGGAGTGTCACATTTAGCCTCAACATAGCTATGTCATTTTAGCATTAAATGTAGAGACAGACCAATGTTTTTACAAAAGTAACACATGACTATGTACTTCATGTGACTCTAGAAGGAACTATGCAGGTAAAAAGCTATTAAAAACCATTAATTGCTCAGATGCCTTTGAATGAAGGTCACAATGGTGTTCCAGTGAACATGTGCCTAAGTTGCTTCAATAATAATCATAATATCTGGTAATACCAAATGCAAGGAAAGAATCAGAGGACATCAGTTGCTCACACATAGCCACTGTGAATAGAATGAACTCTAGAGTCTGAGGATCCTTAGAAGGTTCTTGGTTTAAATTAACTTTTATTTTTATTTTATGTGTACTTATGCTTTACCTGCATGTGTGTGTGTGTGTGTGTGTGTGTGTGTGTGTGTGTGTATTTTGTGTGTGCCTGATGGCTGCAGAGTTCAGAAGAGACTGTTAGATTATGGGGGACTGAAGTTATAGAAAATTATGAAGCTGGAAATATGACACAAATCTACTGGAAGAGCAATGAATCCTCTTAGACTCTCCAGACCCTGGAAGTTTCTTATATAACTGAACATGCAGTTATCATACAGCTGATACATTGTGTACCTAGAAAAAGAAAAAATTCACATTTCAGCCTAAACCTTCACCATTAATGTTCATAGCAGCTTTATTTTAATAGCTCCAAAACTTGAATCAACTTAGATATCCATCAAGTGAGTGAACTGTGTAACAAACTGTGAGCCATCTAAACCCAGAACACTACTTAGTGATACAGAATAAACGAATACTAATACAGAACAGCCTGAGTGACTCTCCATGGAATTATGCTGAATTTAATTTAATTTCTGAATTTGCTGAATTTGATGTCAAACCACAACTAATATGAATATATTACACAAACACACACACACAATTTAGTAGACACTTGAAGCTACAATATAATGTGTGAGCTGTACCAAGAAAATAAAAGCAAGGTTAGCAAGAAATAAAGGAGACAAGAGAATTCCAGGCAAGTGTTATTTAAAAATTAATTAATTAAAAATTGATATTTTAAAGGTGGTATAATATGTTATTGAGAAGTTGACAAAGCTACTAAGTAATAAACTTGAACCATACCTAAAGTTAGGGTAAACTGAATGAGCGTAACAATAATGGTACCCTAGAAGATGAGGTCCATGTTTTAAATGTGAAGGGGTTGAAGCTATCTAATCTCAAGAATATGAAGGGAAGCACCACAGAAGGATGCCAACATCACTCAATGACTCTGACCATGTTCCCATGGGACTGGGACCAAACACAAGAGAGCTGTAAGACAAGCTCTTATCAAGTGTGTTAAAAACCATACGTTCTACTGGTAAATAAACTCTACATTATGGGCAAATATACAGAAAGAAAGCTAAAGAAAAGGGAGCTGTTTAAGACTGTGACAGGCACTCACACACTCAAGTGTCAGGGAATCACAGAAACAGTAACAGAGGAGTTCTCACTGTGAATTGATGTACTCAAACTGCAGGAATGCATAAAGCAAAAGAGTGATAAAACTGTCCGTGAAGTAAATTTGAATATCATACATTCAATTATGAGAAAATACATTGCAAATAACCCTGGATCCTTTAAAAAAATGGTAATCATTGGACAAAGGTAAATATAAAGAATTTGTGTTTTAAAGTTACCTCTATAAAACAAACAAACTCTCAGGATTAATTAACATATCCTGTGGTTTTACTGACAGAAGCACAACTCAGGACAAGCATGAAGGATGAGTCAAAGGTAAATATAAACATAACCATCTCACAAAACTGGTATGTAGGAGTCATCTCCTGCTGCTCTGGGGAAGGCCTGCTACAATAACATGAAGGAGAAATGAACCAAATTAAGAAAATCCCTCACAGCCATGCCACAGGCCTCATTAAGAAGTCCTTTTCAGTTAAGCCTAGATTCTATCAGGTTGACAGTTAAAAGGAAGCATCACAACCCAACAGGCAGAAGTTTTCTAGACTGTAGACTGCATTAAGGAAGCAAGCTGTGAAGTTCGGTCTGAAGAATGTATACATGACCTGGGGATGACAAAATTGCTGAAGAACATTAAATAGTAAATTTTTGGAAACTGGCACATCATAAAAATGAACAAGGACACACACATAGAGAAAGAAAATAGAGAAAGAGATGATACATTGGACAAATACTACAATGATATCCTTAAATATGCCGAGAAAGATGTGAACTAGAAGATAAGAAGTATTTAGTAACACTTAAAATCATACTGGTGGATAATTGTATTGAATGTGAATACTAAAGTCACAGCACGAGGATGAGTTTGAGAGCAATTAAAAAGTGTGGCCAAGCTCTTTAAATGTGCATATTAAGTAAACATATACATCAGTTACAACAAATATAATAGAAATATATACATTCCTTACAGATGAACGAGAAGGTAATGCAACAGAGTGGAACGTCAGGATGAGAAATCAATCCTAAGTCCATATTGGATATTCCTTTGCCATGAAATGTTCTAAGGCACTCAGATATAAAGAGCAAATCAGGAGAGATGTAAGACCATCCACAGTTCCATTGGAGAGTTCCTGGAATGAACACATAAAACAGACAGAGAATTCAGCGAGAAGACTTGAGCGATGTTTTCAGCCAATTTCACCTAGTTGTCATTTGTAGAATATTTCATAGAAAATGTACATACTTTTGAAGTGTGATCATAACTTCACAGACAATATGTGATGCTAGAAAATAACTTTTCATAAAAGGAAATCGAATAAGAAGATGAAGAGTGTGTCCTCTAGCCATACCAGCATTAAATTACAGATCAATAAATGCATGCCCACTAAATCCTAAATATTTTAAGTTTAACAAGAAGTATGTCAAAGAATAAGGAAATAAACTAGATAATTTTTCAAATGGGGTAAAAATGAAAACTTAATGCATCAGGCTTGTGAGATCCTATAAAAGGGACTTAATAAATACATTGCAGAAATGATAGTGGTCTTGGCGGGCTGCTAAGAATGTTGTCTGTCTTCCTGCAGAATAACAAAACTGGGTGAGTCCCCTCCTGTCACAAAAATCAAACTCAATATGTATTAAAAATTGACATGTAAAACCAGAAACTGAAGCTGCTGGAGGCAACATGAAGAAATATACAGGTTGTTGGAGTGGGCAAGGGATTATTTGGGTAATGTGTCAAAAGCACGGAAACATCATTCAAAATAGAGATGTGGGGCTGCATTAAATTAATATTGCTTTGTCACCCGTCCTGACACTGCTTGGGTGGTCAAGGAGCTGAGACTAGATGGCCAGAGAACTAGAAGGAAATCAAATACTACTGTTCAACTGAAGGAACACAGTGATAGAATGACTCCCAATCACATTCTGCTGTACTCATATATCAGTGCCTTGCTCAGACATCATCACAGTAGCTTCCTCCTGCAGCAGACAGGAACAGATATAAATACCCACAGGCAGACAATATGCAGAGAATGATGGACATTGGTACACTCAGCCCTGAATGAAATGTTTCCATCAGATTCCTTCCCTCAGGCCTCTGTGAACTCTGTGGAAGAGGAGACAGAAAGATTGTACTAGCCAGAGGGAATGGAAGACACCAAGGAAACAAGGCCTTCTGAACACAGTAGTACTGATGCACATATGAGCTCAGAGTGTGGCAGCATGCATAGGACCTGCACAGGTCTAAGCCAGATGCAGTCTTAGAGTAGAGAGAGGAAATAGACACAAGCCCCTATCTCTTAACACAGAAAACAATCTCCAACTGATAGCCATTCACAAATGAAAAATTAAATTTCCCTAACAGTCTCACTGGGTATACACAATTTTCGGATTTATTTATTTGTTTGTTTGTTTGTTTGTTTATTTCCAAACCACTGTCCTCCCTCCTGGTGCTGGCATCACAGCCTCACAGAATCCTTCTCCTCTGAGAGGGTGTGTCCTCCCCCCAATTCCTATATCCTCCCATCCTGTCTTATCAAGTCTGCACAGGATTAGGCTCATCCTCTCCCACTGAGACCAGACTAGTCAGCCCTGTTGGGGAACAGATTCTACAAATTTAGGGATAGCCCCTACTCTAGTTGTTGAAGAATCCACATGAAGACCAAACCACACATCTACCTCTGTGCAGGGGTTCCTAGGTCCAGCCTATCTATGATCTTTGGTTGGTGGTTCAGTCTCTGAGAGCTGCCCCAAAGGACCCAGGTTAGTTGACTTTGTTGGTCTTCCTGTGGAGTTCCTATCCCCCTTGGGGCCCTCAGTCCTTCCCTCAACTCTTTCATAAAACTCCTCAAACTCTGTCCAATGTTTGGCTGTAGGCATCTGAATCTGTTTCAGTTGGTTGCTGGGTGGAAATTCCCAGGGGAAAGTTATGCTAACCTCTTGTCTGCAAGCATAACAGAGTATCAGTAATACTGTGAAGGATTGGTACTTGCCCAACTGGTGGATTTCAAGATGGGCCAATTATTGATTGGCCATTCCTTCAGTCGCTGCTAGATCTTTGTCTTTGCATTTCTTGTAAACAGGACAAATTTTGGATTGAAAGTTTTGTGGATGAGTTGGTATCTTTATCCCTCCACTGGGTCTGACTAGCTAAAGGAGATGGCCTCTTCAGATTCCATATCCCCACTGTTAGGCATCAGCTAAGGTCACCTGCACTGACTCCTGGAAGCCTTCCCCATCCCAGGTCTTTGGGAGGTCCTAGAGATTATAGCCTCCTTGGGCAGCTGCAAATTTCCATTCATTCTCCTGGCCCTCTGGTCCTCTCTGGATCCCCCCACACCTGCTCTTGCCCCTGCTTATTAAGGGAAGTGTGGGGGCAAAACACTCTTAAGGACAGACCAAGCAGGAGATGGCCAATACAAAACAAATTCAGTGGCATTTAGGGAAGTTCTCATTTTTTTGAAACTTTTGTTCCCTCTAACCTTCCAGGTCTTTTGTGTATATATTATGGTTTTTGACTATGTGTCATGGACTTCCCTGTGTGACAATGTATGTGTCTTTAAGTCTATATGTATTTCTTATGATTTTCCTCTGGCTTTTTTCTTCTGTTTGTTTTCAAATCAGTGGTCTGCCAGTGATTCAGGTGAAAAAAATGTGTGGAAACCAGTAATAATGAATAATAATGAATAAAGGCCGATTTCTTTTAGGAGAGATATCATTGTTCTACAATAGACTGTGACAATGGTCCCATGAATATACCAACAAGCTATTCACTTCAAATGTGAAAATCATATGATATGTTAATTTTATTTTGATGAAGCTGCTTCATAAAAAATATATATATAATGAAATGCTGACTCATATTTTTGCAATAATCCTTGCCTAATGATGTTTTTGAAGTTTCCACTACTTCTGAAAAATCAGGGACCACAATGCAAGCAGGCTTCTGTCTGAGAAAGGAACTACCTACTATCACTGGGGAGATTTATTCTCAGTCACTGAGAGTATTCTTCTTCAGCAGCATAGCTCCTCCATGAACCCTTCATCCCTGAATACCAGCTCCCTTCACTGCATGCTCACAGATTCATGAATGAGAGACCTTTAGAACCTACTAATGTTCTTGAATTCCATTTAACATGTACAATAAGCTCCATTTAGTTCAAGTGGAACAGCTCAGCATATTTCTCCTAGCTTAGATCCAGCAATTCATTGCTGTCGTCTGCATTTTAATTAGTGAGGAAAGAATCTACTCTTTTAAAATGCTTAAAATTACACTTATTTATGGTACTGTGGAAGAGAGGGTACACACACACACACACACACACACACACACACACAGAGCTTTCTGAGAGCTATAGAAACAACCAACATGGAGATAATCCCACAGAATGAGAAAGGGAATTCACAAGTCATTCATCTTACAACTCGAAAGCAAAATACACAGCCAAAAATCCCTCAATAAACCAGTTTAAATGATTATCTGATTTTTACATAGACATTTATCAAATAAGGGATAAAATTGAGCAACAGATATATCAAAAGATGCTATAAAACACTACCAAGAAAATGTAGGCCGGAATAAAAGGTATCACTCAATATTAGAACAATATTAAAATATAAAGCAAACAGATGCTGGTAAGTATGAGACAATAGCAAGGTCCTTAGTGACTTTTATTTTTTAAATATTGATTATCACAATTAAATCTCTCTTTTTTGATAATTTATTTACATTTCAAATGTTTCCCCCTTTCCAGATCTCCCCTTTGGAACCTCCCTATTCCCTCCCCCATCTCCCTGACTCTATGGGGGTATTCACACACCCACCCACTCTTATCTTCCCTCATTGGCATTCTCCTCTACTTGAAGATCTAACACTCTCAGGCCCAAGGAACTCTCCTCCTCCTGATGGCTAACAAGACCCTCCTCTGCCACATATGTGGCCAGCACAAAGAGTCTCTCCATGTGTATTCTTTGGTTGGTGATCCAGTCTCCTGGAGCATGGAGAGGTCAGGCCAGTTGACACTGTTGCTCCCTCCCTGGGGCTGCCAACTCCCTTAGCTCCTTCAGTCCCTTCTCCAACTCCTCCATCTGGGATCTCACGCTCAGCCCAATGGTTGCTGTAAAGTGACTCTTGGGTATTCCAAAATTTTGGGCTAATAAACACTTATCAGTGAGTACATATTGTGTTCATTCTTTTGTGACTGAGTTACCTCGCTCAGAATGATATTTTCACGTTGTATCCATTTGCCTAAGAAATTCATGAAGTCATTGTTTTTAATAGATGAGTAGTATTCCATTGTATAAATGTACCACATTTTCTGTATCCATTCCTCTGTGGAGGGACATCTGGGTTGTTTCCAGTTTCTGGCTCTTATAAATATGGCTGCTATGAACATAGTGGAACATGTGTCTTTATTACATGTTGGAGCATCTTCTGGGTATATGCCCAGGAGTGGAATAGCTGGGTCCTCAAGTAGTACTTTGTTCATTTTTCTGAGGGTCCATCAAACTGATTTCCAAAGAGGTTGTATCAGCTTGCACTCTCACCAGCAATGGAGGAGTGTTCCTCTTTCTCCACATCCTCTCCAACATCTGCTGTCACCTGAGTTTTTGATCTTAGCTATTCTGACTGGTGTGAGGTGAAATCTCAGGGTTGTTTTGATTTCTATTTCCCTGATGACTAAGGATGTTGAACATTTCTTTAGGTACTTCTCAGCCCTTCGAGTTTCCTCAGTTGAGAATTCTCTGATTAGCTCTCTTCCCCACTTTTTGATAGGGTTATTTGGATCTCTGGAGTCTAGCTTTTTGAGTTCTTTGTATACATTGAATATTAGCCCTCTATCAGACGTAGGATTGGTAAAGATCTTTTCTCAATCTGTAGGTTGCCGTTTTGTCCTATTTACAGTGTCCTTTGCCTTACAGAAGCTTTGTAATTTCATGAGGTCCCATTTGTCAATGCTTGATCTTAGAGCACAAGCCATTGGTGTTCTGTTCAGGAACTTTTCCCCTGTGCCCATGTATTCAAGACTTTTCCCCACTTGCTCTTCTATTAGATTCAGTGTATCTGGTTTTATGTGGAGGTCCTTGATCCACTTGGACTTGAGCTTTGTACAGGGAGATAGGAATGGATCAATTCACAATCTTCTGCATGTAGACAGCCAGTTGAACCAGCACCATTTGTTGAACATGCTAACTCTTCTCCATTGGATGGTTTTAACTACTTTGTCAAAGTTCATGTGACCTTAAAGGTGTGGGTTCATTTCTGGGTCTTCAGTTCTATTCCATTGATCTACCTGCCTGTCATTGTACCAATACCATGCAGTTTTTATCACTACTGCTCTGTAGTACAGCTTGAGGTCAGGAAGGCTGATTCCCCCAGAGGACCTTTTATTGTTGAGAATAGTTTTTGCTATCCTGGGTTTTTTGTTATTCCATATGAATTTGAGGGTTGCTCTTTTTAAGGCTATGAATAATTGAGTTGGAATTTTGATGGGGATTGCAATGAATCTGTAGACTGATTTCAGCAGGATGGCCATTTTAACTATATTAATCCTGCCAATCCATGAGCATGGGAGATCTTTCACCAACTTCTGAGGTCTTCTTCGATTTCTTTCTTTAGGGAATCGAAGTTCTTGTCATACAGATCTTTCACTTGTTTGGTTAGAGTCACACCAAGATTCTTTATATTGCTTGTGACAATTTTGAAGGGTGTCATTTCCCTAATATCTTTCTCAGCCTTAGAGTATAGGAAGGCTACTGATTTGCTTGAGTTAATGTTGTATCTGGTCACTTTGCTGAAGTTGTTTATCAGCTGTAGCAGATCTCTGGTGGAGTTTTTCAGGTCACTTAAGTATACCATCATATCATCTGCAAATAGTGTTATTTTGATTTCTTCCTTTCCAATTTGTATCCCTTTGGCCTCCTTTTGTTGTCTAATTGCTCTAGATAGAACTTCAAGTACTATATTGATTAGATAGGGAGAGAGAGGGCAGTCTTGCATAGTCCCTGATTTTAGTGGGATTGCTTCGAATTTCTCTCCATTTAGTTTGTATTGTCCACTGGTTTGCTGTATATTGCTTTTACTATGTTTAGCTATGCTCCTTGAATTCCTCATCTTTCCAAGACTTTTATCATAAAGGGATGTTGAATTTTGTTAACTGCTGTTTCATCATCTAACGAAATGACCATGTGCTTTTTTCTTTAACTTTGTTTATGTCGTGGATTACATTGATGGATTTCCAGGTATTGAACCATCCCTGAATCCCTGGGATGAAGCCTACTTGATCTTGGTGAATGATCATTTTCATGTGTTTTTGGATTCGGTTTGCAAGAATTTTGTTGAGTATTTTTGCATCAATATTCATAGGGAAATTGGTCTGAAGTTTTATTGTTGGGTCTTTCTGAGGGTTTTGGTATCAGTGTAACTGTGGCCTCATAGAATTAATTGGGTAGTGTTCCTTCTGTTTCTATTTGTGCAATAAATTGCAGAGTATTGGCATTAGGTCTTCTTGGAAGGTCTGATAGAATTCTGCACTGAACCCATCTGGTCCTGGACATTTTTTGGTTAGGAGACTTATAATGACTGCTTCTATTTCGTTAGGCATTATGGGACTGTTTAGATGGTTTATCTGATCCTCATTTAACTTTGGTATTTGGTATCTGTCGAGAAACTTGTCCATTTCATCCAAATTTTCTAATTTTGTTGCATATAGGCTTTTGTAGTAGGATCTGATGATTTTTTTAATTTCTTCAGAATCTGTTATATCTCCATTTTCATTTCTAATTTTGTTAATTTGCATACTGTCTCTGTGCCCTCTGGTTAGTCTGGCTAAGGGTTTATCTATCTTGTTGGTTTTCTCAAAGAACCAGCTCTTGGTTTTGTTGATTCTTTGTATAGTTCTTTTAGTTTCTACTTGGTTGATTTCAGCCCTCAATTTGATTATTTTCTGCCTTCTACTCCTCTTGGGTGTATTAGCGTCTTTTTGTTGTAGAGTTTTCAGGTGTGCTGTTAAGCTGCTAGTATATGCTCTCTCCAGTTTCTTTTTGAAGGCACTCAGAACTATAAATTTTCCTCTTAACACTGCTTTCATTGTGTCCCATAGGTTTGGGTATGTTGTACCTTCATTTTCATTAAATTCTAGGAAGTCTTTAATTTCTTTTTTTATTTCATTCTTGACCAAGCTATCATTGCATAGAGCGTTGTTCAGCTTCCATGTGACTGTGGGCTTTCTGTTGTTGTTGTTGCCATTGAAGACCAGCCTTATTCCATAGTGATTTGATAGGAGGCATGGGATTATTTCAATCTTCTTATATCTGTTGAGGTTTCTTTTGTGACCAATTATATAGGTCTTCCAAGAAGACCTATTTTGGAGAAGGTATCATGAGGTGCTGAGAAAAAGGCATATTCTTTTGATTTAGGGTGAAACGTTCTATAGTTATCTGTTAAATCCCTTTGGTTCATAACATCTGTTAGTTTCACTGTGTCTCTGTTTAGTTTGTGTTTCCAAGATCTGTCCATTGTTGATAGTGGGGTGTTGAAGTCTCCCACTATTATTGTGTGAAGTGCAATGTGTGCTTTGAGCTTTAGTAAAGTTTTATTTATGAACATGGGAGCCCTTGCACTCGGGGCATAGATGTTCAGAATTAAGAGTTCTTCTTGGAAGATTTTTCCTCTGATGAGTATGAAGTGTCCTTCCTTATTTTTTTTTTTTTTGATGACTTTTGGTTGAAAGTTGATTTTATCCAATATTAGAATGACTACTCCAACCTGTTTCGTGGGGCCATTTGCCTGGAAAATTGTTTTCCAGCCCTTTACTCTGAGGTAGTGTTTGTCTTTAACATGGAGGTGTCTTTCCTGGATGCAGCAAAATGCTGGGTCCTGTTTATGGATCCAGTCCATCAGTATATGTCTTTTTATTGGGGAATTGAGTCCATTGATGTTAAGAGATATTAAAGAATAGTGATTGTTGCTTTCTATTATTTTCAATGTTGTTTATATGTTTGTGTGGCTATCTTCTTTTGAGTTTGTTGAAAGATTACTTTCTTGCTTTTTCTGGGGTGTAGTTTCCCTCCTTGAGTTTGCATTTTCCATCTATTATTCTTTGTAGGGCTGGGTTTGTGGAAACATACTGTGCAAATTTGGATTTGTCATAGAATATTTTGGTTTCACCATCTGTGATTATTGAGAGTTTTGCTGGGTATAGCAGCCTGGCCTGGTATTTGTGTTCTTTCAGAGTCTGTATGAGATCTTCCCAGGACCTTCTAGCTTTCATAGTCTCTGGTGAAAAGTCTGGTGTAATTCTGATAGGTCTGTCTTTATATGTTACTTGCCCTTTTTCACTTACAGCTTTTACTATTCCTTCCTTATTTTGTGTATTTGGTGTTTTGACTATAATGTGATTAGAGGAATTTTTTTTCTGGTCCAGTCTATTTGGAGTTCCGTAGGCTTCTTGTATATTTATGTTCATCTCTTTCTTTAGGTTAGGAAAGTTTTCTTCTATAATTTTGTTGAAGATATTTACTGGTCTTTTAAGCTGGGAATCTTCACTCTCTTCTATACCTATTATCCTCAGGTTCTGTCTTCTCATTGTATCCTGGATATTCTGGACGTTTTGGGTTAGAAGCATTTTGCATTTTGTGTTTTCTTTGACTGTTGTGTCAATGTTTTCTATGGTATCTTCCACACCTGAGATTCTCTCTTCCATCTTTTGTATTCTGTTGGTTATGCTTGCATCTATGACTCCTGATTTCTTTCCTAGGCTTCCTAACTCAGGGTTGTCTCCCTTTGTGATTTCTTTATTGTTTCTATTTCTGTTTTTACTTCCTGGATGTTTTTGTTCATTTCCTTCATCTGTTTGTGTTTTCCTGTAATTCTGCCCATTTGATTGTGTTTTCCTGTAATACTTTAAGGGATTTTTGTGTTTCCTCTTTAAGAGCTTCTAGTTGTTTACCTAGGTTCTCTTTTATTTCTTTAAGGGAGTTATTTATTTCCTTCTTAAATCTTCTATCATCCTCTTGAGATGTGATTTCAACTCTGAGTCTTCCTTTTCTGGTGTGTTGGGTTATCCAGGGCTTGCTGTGGTGGGAGAGCAAGGTTCTGATAGTGCCAAGTAGCCTTGGTTTCTGTTCCTTATGCTCTTGCTCTTGCCTTTCACCATCTGGTTATCTCTGGTGTTAGATGGACTTACTCTGACTGTGGCTTGTCTTTCCTGCAAGCATAGGTGTCAATCCTCCTTGAAGACCAGTTCTCTCTGAGAAGAATTTATGTTTGGAGAATTGTGGTGCAGGATCAGCTCTGGGGTATAGACAGAAACAAGAAGGATCTAATCCCCACCTTTACCTTGTTTTCTGTGTCCTGATGGCTCTGCAAGGGTCCCTCTTGGTCCAGTGAATTTTAAAAGAAGTGATGGTCTTGCCTGTGTTTGAAGATGTGTCAGCTCTCCTGGTATATCAGCTCTCTCCTGGCACTATTTAAGTATGGAGCCCTGTGTCACACAATCTGATCCCTGGCCACCGAAGGAAACCAGAAGATCACTCCTTAGTCACTGTGTACTGGGGATTCCAGGTGGGTCCCTCTGAGCAGACAGGCTTGCTCACACTCCTGGGAGGCTATCTTTTTCCCAGAGCTATTTGGCTATGGAGCCCTGGTGGCCCAGGCAGAGGTCTCCTGCCACAGATGGAAACCAGAATCATGACTTATTACTGATGGAACAAAAAGACTTAGTTAATTTATAATGGAGAACAGTATGGGAGCTCTTAAAATATTAAAATTGGAGCTACTCATGACTGAGGAATCCCACCTCTGGGTATATTATAGACACAGAAATGCAGTCAGTATATTAAGAAATGTCTGCATTTGCAATTTGGTTACTATGGCATCCACAGCTGTCAGAAATCAAAACAGCCTAATTGTCCATCCATTATTAAATGCCTCAAGAAAATGCAATTTTATACTTTTTATATAATGAAAAACATTCAGCCATACAGAATAAGAAATGAATATACTTGAATCAAAACCAGTGGAACTGGGGGGGGGGGGGGATGAAAAAAACTTTTATTTATTTATTTATTTATTTATTTATTTATTGTGGAAAC
Source organism: Rhynchomys soricoides (assembly GCA_019843965.1). Taxonomy (NCBI): domain Eukaryota; kingdom Metazoa; phylum Chordata; class Mammalia; order Rodentia; family Muridae; genus Rhynchomys; species Rhynchomys soricoides. The sequence goes on along the minus strand of JADRCH010000082.1, from coordinate 6,447,574 downwards.
TATATCTTTTGTATCATCTATAGAAACTAAGAAACATCTGCCTTTATATAGAATTAATAGAACCTAGAAGTGTTGAAGAGTGATAAAAATCATCATGGATAATAGATACCCAGGCACAGTTAAATAGAAGGAATAAATTTGGGCACACCCCAGCACAGTGGGATGGCTATAATTCACAAGGGTCTATTTTATATTGATAAAGATCTAGGATAGAGATGCTGGAATCTTCCATCACAGAGAAATAGTCAGAATGGAGAAAGGTAATTGCTTTGAATTGGTGGCAAAACACCATATATGTCCTGATTAAGGTTTCTATTGTTTTGATCAAGCACCATGAGCCAAGAAACTTAGGAAGGGAAGGGTTTATTTCGGCTTATAGTTCTCAGGTCACACCCTGTCACTGAAGTAAGGCAGGGAATGAACCCAAGGTAGGAACCTGAAGCAGCCATGGAGGAATTCTGCTTCCTGATGTGCTTGCCATGGCTTGCTCAATCTGCTTTCTTATACCAATTATTGCCCAAAGGTGGCACAGACCCAGTGTGCAGAGTCCTCCCATCTTAACCATCTGTCAAGGTAATATCCCCACAGACCCACAGACCAATCTTATAGAGGCAGAAAAAGTCCCTCATCCCAGAAATGTCTATGTCAGGTTAACAAACCCCAATCAGTACACTACGCATGTTTTAAAATATGACTATGCCTTCACCAATATGTTAATTGATTTATGTCTTTTAAGAATAACTTAAAAATAAATAAGGATGGGAAAATTCATGAGAATGACTTCACACACACACACACACACATACACACACACACACGGCCTGGAATTAGCAACAACATAGAGTTAGGTGATAAAAACCCTGGGTTGAAACAGAGTGCTTCATCTATCTCTGAGGTAGAATCTAAAATATTTACCTCACAGATATTGAGAATACATCGGTGATGCCCAGAGTCTGGAAAAATGAACAGAAGGAAGGACGGGGATAGGGGGTAGGTTTGGCCAACGGGTATAACCTTGTGATTCTATTGAAAAATATTCGTTGAGTTTCTACTACACAGAGTGTCAATGTAATCATGGTAACACATAACATGTTCCAGGAAACTGGAAAAAACAACTGTAAAAGTCTTATGATGAATGTTTCAGCAGTTAGATGTAATTGTATCTATTATACAATTAGATAAAAAGGTATAATTGCATATCTACATAAACAATGATATATGGTAACCTATAATAAGCTATAATTTTTCTTTTAGATTTAGTTTTATATTTTAATCATGTGTGTATGTCTGGGAATGTGTATGTGTGATTTCAGAAGAAGTATTGGATTCTCTGGAGATGGAGTTATAGACAATTGTGAATCACCAGACAGGGGTGCTAAGAACCAAACTTAGATCCTCTGAAAGAGTGGTACACACTCTTTATGTTCAAACCCACCATCTATCCTACTCCAAACTAGGTATAATTTTAGTATATCGGTTGCTTTTTAAATCCCATAGAGACCATTTCTTTTTTATATTTATCCTATCTTATTTAAGAAGAAAATCATTTCCATATACGCTCTCTTACAAAACATCCAACATTGAAAAACATTCCAACTATTTTATGAGGTCAGAGTATATAGAGTTATATGCTTAATCCAAATTTAATATATTCATGAAAACGTATAAGCATATATCTAAAGCTCTTTAAACTGTACCATTAAAATAGATGACTGTTATCTTATGGAAATTACACTTTGATATTATGGGCTAGCATTCTGAAGTCATCTTTGTGCATTTGGTCTTGAAAATAATCACATTAAGATCAATATAATTCAGAAAGTTGCATGAAGCTGGGATTTAAATTCTCTACAGCAAGTGAAAAGAAAGTACATTTTTTTTCTCCTGAAATTTATGTCCCACAGGGGAATAAAATGGATTCTCATACATTACTGGCAATGATGTAAAAAGTACACAGCCATTTTCCATAGCTCTACTAGGCTGTTCAAGCCATCTGCTAAGCATTAGGTAAAGGCATTTTCCCAGCAAACTCCATCGCTTCCAATAGCTCAGGCAGGAGTAGATGACAGTTGAAATGTACGAAATTATTAGGAAAATTTGAAAAAAAAAGATAACCATTTTAGCACAAAGATAGATCTGAGAAGTTTATTTTTGATCTCACAGAAGAGCCAAATTGTGAGAAGAGAGTAGTGGAGTGGTGGAAAGTGAGTTCTAGATTAGGCTGTACAGCATTAGGACCTTGTTAGGTCTCAAAGAAGCTCAGAACAAATAGCTAAATGAGGAGCCTATTTATCTTGTCAATGTGGACACTGGCCATGATGTTCTCCACCAAGCGCCTGCTATAGAGGCTGTCCTCCTCAGCACTTCTCACCCCTGCCCTCTACCCTAAACCTCTCAAGCCCCTGAGCTTCTCTTTCCTCACCCCAGCTTCTCTCTCCTGTATAACCAACCATTTTGGCCATGTGCTCTCTTGTGTCTCCTCTTGTTCCTTGACTCCTCTCTTAGTACATTTGCCCTCTCTCTTCTCATCCTCTTCCCTGCCTCAACCTCCCTCCCCTCATGGCTCAGTCTATTCTGCAGGCCATGTTCAGACTGGTCTCCTTGAAAAGACTCTAGCTGTTCCCTCCCTAACATCTACCATAAAATCCCTCTCCTCAACCATACCCAGGAGAAGTCATTTCCTTAGTTTCATTCAGACCTGAATACAGAACCCCAGCCCAGTCAGAAAATTCTGTGGGTAGATATGCACACAAGCAACCTCAGTGCGGTTGAAGGTCAGAGGGATGATTGCTGGGGCTTGCTGGCTTCCAGCCTAGCTCCAAGTTCAAGGAAAAACTATCGCAAGAGAAGAAGATGAACAGTGATGAACTCAGGTCTTCAGTGTCCTATTCTGTCTTCTGTGGACACACAGTCATATGTCCCATCCCTTCCCTAAGAAACAGGAGCACATACCACATTCACCTACACCACACTCACACAAAAGCCAACTGTATAAGCAAATTAAAAATTGTTTTGTATGTAATCAGACAGGGTTATAACAAAATCCCTGAGCGACAGGATCTTCTCTTTTTTAACACCTAAGGAGGATATGCTGACAATAAAAAAATAAATAAAAGGCATTCCTATTGGATGAGTGTGACACTTTGTGAAGAGTCGTGGAGAGATTGTGCATGGAAGGTGGGTTAGCATGGAGCCTGCTCAGAAAGTGAGGTAGCAAAGATAACCAGCTGCTTACAGAGCGAAGCCAATGTCATGGTTAGTAGACATCAATCCCACACTTAACCTCTGGGGAAAATAAATTCTTCTTTAGGTTCCTCCTAAAGATATGTGACTCCTCTTCTTTTATTTGAGCAATTTAAACGTTTATAAGGTAACACTAGTGTAGTTCTGCAAGCATGGACCTTCCTGCCAACTTCACAGTTTAATAATTGTGGATCTTTGATCGAAAACACGATAAACACTACAGAAATGAGAAAAATCATACAGCAAAGGAAAATGGTAGCTGTTCAAGGTCAGGAGTTTCCTTTAATGTGTCATTCATGATACCCCCCCCCCATTCCTTAAGTCAACAGCCTCAACCATTTATTTTCATAAGAAAATTGTTATTGGGGACTGGGGATATTACCATGACAGACCTGACCGTGTGATTCTCTGGCCTTTAGAGCAAGTTTATAGGGAATTTAGGGAAGAGATTTGAGCTAAGGTCTCTAGAGGCTCAGAATGCTAGAAGCAAACAGTACTAGGCCATTAGTGCAGGGGAGGGGAATTGGAAGACCACAGTGCTAAGAGAAATTCTGACTGGGTACCGGGCTCAGGATGTTTCGGAGGAAAATAAGGACTGTATTAGGAACTGCCTAGAGGCCATTCTATGTCCAGCCCCCCAACTCCATCAAAGACTCCAGTGTGAAAAGAAAACTCCACTCAAAAGAAGAGAGAGCCTAAAGAGATGAACCACGTAAGGAGTTCCCTGCTGAAAAACAATCTCCTAAAGCATTGAGTACCCCAGGATCTGCTGGGCACATATGAGCTACTGAAACTCGGATCCAAACAGAATGTGGAACATCTTGAGCTGATCGCAGAACCTGACATGTGATAATGAGAGTTTTAAGAGGAGAGACGACACGGGGCTTATGGGAAGATTTTCTGAAGCCCGAGAGGTGCAGCAGGATCAGGTTCACTGCAAGGAGGCCCAGGGAGACCACTGCATGTATCTGGGAAGAAGTAACCTAGTGTGCAATGGAGACACCAAATGTTTGAGAAACTAGAATCATGGTACATCTGCCCAGGAAGGCTGCAGGCATGTGGAGTAAAGCTAGCCCAAAGAAGAGACTCTGTGTTGTAGGAAACAGAGGAGGAGACCAGGCTGCCAAAGTTTTCAGAGTCCAGATGATTCCAACATGGACCCAGGTACCAGACACAGACCTGCAAAAAAAAAAAAAAAAAAAAAAAAAAAAAGGATTTTGTCCTGACAGATTTTAGACTTCAGTCTAATCTCTCCTGTGTATACTTGCATTAAAAAAAAATATATTAAAATCCAGTTTTGTGACAGCTCTTATAAGCAGCATCACCTTCCTGAATTATCCCATCTTGTAGACGCTATGTATTTCATAAACAAAAACAAGAATGTGTCAAATGGTACCTAATATTTTTAAGTGTGCTATTCCAAAAGTAGGTCCCCAAAACAGGCCTACTCATTAATAATTAGGTCTGAACTTGCAAATCAGATGTTCCCATTTGCACTCAAATGACAGTCGACTAATGTGGTATTTTGGATGTGTGTGCATGCATAGGTGTTTGTCCTCATGGACTTGTGTGTGTACAGAGGACTGTGTCAGGTACAGACCACCTTATGTTTGAAAGCAGGGTGTCTTTTTCCCATCAATTAATTAATTTACTTAGTTTACATCCTGATGGGAGCTTCCTCTCCCTCTTCTCCTCCCAGTCGCTCCCTCCTGTCCCCTCTCCATTGATCCCCCTCCCTTTCTCCTCAGAGAAGGGGACACATCCCATGGATATCTACTAGTGTTGGCATATCAAAAGCTGGGTTTCTAATTGGCACAGAGGATGACTAGATGGACAACAGGTACTAGGCTCTGCTATCTTGTTCTCCTCAGTGCTACATGACAAGCAAGTTCCAGCATAATCTACTTGTTTATTGCAGAATGTGAAGACTAAACTCACAGTAACAAAGTAACAACTGAAATACCTTCCTAGTCCTAAATACACATTTAAAAAAAAATAGCCATCATCTCATTTCATACCCAAGATGCAGGACACGCTCCGAATTTATTTTCAGGATCTTGTTTTGCTATGCACTAAATGTTTTCTTGAACAAATATGATTTTTTAGTTTCCTAGAATCAGTTATTCTCTAGATTTTAGCTAAACATCTCACCTAATGTATCACAAATACTTAGGTTAGACTCTCAGATTTCCTGTTTTTTTGTAATGTCAAGAACAAATGATGCAGGCTATCGTAATTAATAACAGGTTCAGAGTACCAGGAAGATGCAAAGCTATAAGAAGAAAAATCATCCCTGCTGAGTCCCAGTAGCAACATTCAGAGATAAAGAAACTCCCCATCCCAGATAAAGAGAATTGGCCCAGGTGTTTAAACGTCTTATTGATATCAGTCTATCTTGGTCACTATGTAATTTTGCCTTCATGTGGTTAGCATAAGATCTTATCTGAGAACAGAGAGCTGAGACTGTAAGTAGTCAGAGATGTTAATTGCTTCAATTATACCATTTGGAAGCAACAAAGCAACCTCTTCTTCATGGTGCCCTTTGCCATAGCTGAAGTGCCTCTATTAGATGTCCTTCACATACAGAAATGGGACGTGATTAGCACAGGGCTGCACAGAGAGCTCCTTGATGGAAATTTTCTTTCATCTGCTGATATCAGAGTCAGACCAAACACCAGTAGAAAAAAATGGATATGTTAGATAGACAAGGGATTCCCCAAAGTCTTTCTTTCACATCTTTTTAGCATTGAAAATCATTCCAGGAATGAGACAGAGGATCTGCAGAAGCTTTCAGTTCAAATGTACTGAAGAGGGAATCTGTGTCAAGGATCAAGGTAGCAGTTTCACTTGTGAGAATGAATTGCAATTCTGATTGGTGCAGCCTGCACCGGAGCAGTGGGAGTCTGCCTGAATTGGTGGAATGGGGCCGGTGTGTTGAGAAAAATCTCTTGTGTGATGTATGGTTGTATCACTTGTCAATTAAAAAAAATCAGTGGCCTATAGGAAAAGGTAGAATAGAAGGTGGGACATTCAGTAGGTAGAAAGGATTCTGGGATACTGCTAAGGGTGGGAGGACTTGCCCAGGCATATGGTGGACATCAGAAGGATGGGAACTGAGCAGAGGTAACCAGCTACATGGCAGAACTTAGAATAAATGAGACATTAAGTTTTGTTCTAATTAGGGAACAGGCAAAGCTTGTGGCCTAATTATTTGAAAAAAAATATTTGAGTCTCAGAGTCATCATTCTTGGATCCTGGGGCAGGGAGGAAAAATTCAGATTTTACACTGTGGGATTAAGGACAGGAGAAATCAGGTAGGGTGGAGAGAGGATAAAATATTAGGAGGAACAACTGGAATGGTCGGGGCAATTTCAGGAGCAGGTGCAAACCTAGTGTAATGGAATTTCCATGGAGTCTATAAGATTGACATTGACAAAGACTCCTCGTGGATATAGGACCTGAACGGGTCAGTTTCTGAAACCAGGCAAGGCCTCAAGTGAAGGGATTGGGACACCAACCCAGCCACAAAACATTCCACCTACAATTAGTCCTGCCTGCAGAATGTACTGGGACTGGAGCCTAGCAGAATCATCATCCAAGAGACCAGAGACTTCATTTGGCAACTGATGGTAGCAAATGCAGAGTCCCACGGCTAAACATTACAAGAACATGGCCCACAGAATCACCTGACCTCAACTCATGGGAACTTGCAGAGATCAAATATCCTATAGGTGTCTGACCTAGGTCCTTTGCATATATGTTATGTCAGAGTACCTTGGTGTTCTCGTGGAAAGCCCAACAGTGGGAGCAGGGGCTGTCCTTGACTTTTTTGCCTACTTTTGGGGCCCTTTCCTCCCTACTGGGTTGCCTTGTCCAGCCTTGATGTGATGGTATTTGCCTGATCTTACTGTAGCTTGTTATACCACATGTTTGTTTGATGCCCCTGGGAGGTCTGCTGTTTTCTGAGGGGGTCGGAGTGGAGAGAGGGGAAACTACAGTCCAGATATAATATATGAGAGAATAATAAATAAAAAGAGTTCATTAAAAACACAGTATGAGTTGCTTACATTCTCTTGAGAGATCACATAGCAACACAAATATGAGGAGCAGGTGATAAGAAATCAGGTGATTCATGTTTCATTCATCCTTGTTGTATCAGACACTTGACAAGAAGTGACATGAAGGAGAAAGGGTCCATTATGTCTCACTGTTTAAGAAGGGATTCATCTGTGATGGCATGAGATGCATGGTCACAGGAGCATGAGGCAGCAGGTCACATTTCATCTGTCTGAAGTCAGGACACTGAGGAGGCATGAAGTCCATCAGGGTTATGGAATGCTAAGCTCATACCAAGTAATTCATCCTTCCAATGAGGCTCTACCTCCTAAAGCTTCCATAACTTTCCAAAAACAATTCTTCCAGAGACCAAGTATGAGCAAATAGGGACATTTCACATCCCAATCCCCAGGACCTGAGTAGGGGAAGCCTGTAATTCAGAAAACGAGAGCAGGAAGCAAAGTTGTGTTCTGATTCAGTTTCCTTGCTTTGTTTTGGTTTTTGTCCTGATTTCCCTCCAAAAAGAAAGTCTTACAGTTAATGATGCTATAAATATTTTCCTTTTCTTCATTAGCATGATACAGAGAGGACAAAGACAAGAGATGAGCCACATCAGGAAGAAAGGGATCTCATGCCACCCACCTATCATTGTGTCATGGCGGGCATTACTAATCCATCCCCATCACTGTGCCGTGGCAGGAATTCCTAATCCAACGGACAGATTTTGCCATGGCAGACACTGATAATCCTTGCTGCTCTGTTTTTGCTGAGTGACTAGACAGCAATACAATCCATGATATGATATCCCACCAGTCACTGGTATCAATGCATAAGCTATATAGTGTCTTTTCTATTTGGGCTCAAGTGCAACATTTAGATTCTTCTAAATCTAAAATGTATCAAAATGTTTTTTTTTTCCTTTTAATAGATTAGACATCACTGTTCCCTCTATATCCTCCCAAAAGAAAGCATAAAATAGGGTGATTACAAAAGTACCAATATTCTCTTTCTTGCAAATTATTATGGGATAGGAATCTTACTGCAATGCTAACAAGGTTAGTGGTTATCTCAAAGTTTACAACAAGAGTGCTGTCAAAGGAGATATCCATATTTATAAATGAGACAACATTTCTAAAAATAAAACACAAAATCCTAAAAAGCATACATGAGGGTTAGTAGAACAAAGAGAGACAGTGGTGACAGCTTGTGCTATCCAACCTTTCATTGCTGAGACTGTTGAGACTGGTGGGGGAGAGACTGGTGGGGGCAAGGTGAGAGTGGGAGTGGGGTAGGGCTAACTGACATGTCAGATCTAAAGATACACCCTTAAAACTGTTTCTAAAAGCTCTAGGTGGTTCTGTTTCTGTTCCTATCTTCTCTGTCAGTCTATTTATATATGTACATATCTATCTACCTTTCTACCTATCATCCATCCATTCAGTCATCCATCCATATATCTATATATCTATGTATTGACATATGTATCTATCTATCTATCTATCTATCTATCTATCTATCCATCCATCCATCCATCCATCCATCCACCCATCCACCCATCCACCCATCCATCCACCCATCCACCCATCCATCCATCCACCCATCCACCCATCCATCCATCCATCCATACGTCTACCCACTCACTATGGCACACATATGTAGCACTTGCATAGTTAATGTTATTGAAGTCAGTGAAAAATATACTCTTGTATTTAACAACTCAAAAAGTTGGAAAAACAGCATTAACAAGGAAGAATTATGGGGGTGGTGTTCTCCTTTAATGTCTAAGTTCGAAAGTGCAACTTTCTGAACAGCACTAGAAATGCTAAAACTGTGCTTGCTCCAACACTTCTCATGCCAAGGTGACTGAAGCCAGACACATACAGTTATTTTCATTCCAACTGTGCCCAAGAACAAAAAGGCTAAATACAATGGGAAGTAAGCAAAGCTTCATTCAGAGAAATCAAAGGATAGAAAAAGAAGCCATGGAAACGTCATGAGATGAAAATGAACTAAAGGCCTTTATCTTTTATTTATATTGCTAACAAACAAAAAAGCCTTGATATGGAGTGATAAATTGCTTTCAAGTGAGGGAGGAGCAAAAGACATGGTAATTGATGCTTATTGTGCCTTTAGATTTTATCTCATGCAAGAAAAATGTGCAGTGGGAGTGTGAGCCCACACTATTAAAGGTTTTAGTGAGATTGAAATCCATGTAAGTCATCTTAAATTTGAACTTCGGTAATTATCATTTGTATTCACTCTGAGTCACTGAAGGCATTGGCTGTGACGAGATTTTAAGTGCCCGAATGGCAGGCCTGGTTTTGTGAAACGTCAGGTTAAACAAGGCCTTAAAATCAGCAACATTTGTTTTGCATCTTGAATTCAATGTTTTCCTTTAATCTCCCAAACAGAAGAAATGTCCCAGAAGAGTTCATTATAATGTGCAAAACAATTAGGCAAGGTGGAAATTAATAAATCAGGAAAACATATAACCTGGTTTCATTAGTTTATCCATAATCATTGGCTTTAGAAGGCTCCCAGTACTGTCAAAGGAAAAAACTAAAAATTGGCTTGGTAGATATTTTTCTACATTAAAAAAAATAATAGTACTCACTCGCAGACAGATTTAGGAAGAAATTTTAGCCATCATTATTAATAAAATTCTAGAAAACAAACATCTGTAGTTGAATAGGGCTCACCCATATAACAAGATGGATTGTTTCATTAGCATGGTGTGGGAACAATGCTAGATCTATTTCTAAAGGTCTGGAGGAGCAGACTCAGGCCTCAACATCAGACCAATGTGAGACTTCCAGGCCAATGCCAGAGCTTCATTTTCTGAGTGGCAAGGTTGAAAGCAGTCATTGAAAACAATCAGGTCATTTCTTTACATACAGGGAATAGTGGGGGTTGGCCATCTGATAATCTCTCAGACTGTGGAAGTCACCAAAAGGACTCACAGAGATTTGCTTGAAGGAGCTCAAAGCAAGATGTCACAGTGATTCCTGTGGCATCTGCTTCGTTGTCCTCCAAGCCTTTCCTCATTGTACTTTTCAGGATCCTGTTTATTTTACATATTGATACTTTCTCAGATGCCTGCCTGGATTTAAGCAGTGAATACTAATTCCTTCCCACATCCATATGCAGCTGGTGTCTTTGAGTGTGACCCTGCTAGTAGTATGGAATGATTAGTAAGATGCTCATATTAAGTAAGAGATTTAAGTACAGATTACCTGTACTTGTACAGTGACGCCTACCAGAGATTAGTAAATTCTTGAATGCTTGAAATCCAGAGAAACAGTTTCAGCAAAGGTGTTGGATATTTAAAGTTTTGTAACAGGGTAAAATAAAGTATTTGAGAACAACTAGGATCCAGATGAGGCCTGAGGGATCTCAAAGTCACAAAGCAAGACTCCATGCTACCAAAGTTTTGCAGACTTTTTCCTGCTTACATACAGTGGCCTTGGATAGTTCCACACATCAACATACAAATGAAGATCACTGTATGAATCGCATCTTATCCATGTTCTGGGAAGATTGGGGCTAGAGGGTTAGACTCAAGCCACATAAAAGAAACTGTCTTCTTTTCTGTAACTTGGCATGCCATATCCTCAGTTCACATTAGCTCTAGGCCCTTGTGCACGGAGCCTTCATTCCTCAAGGTGCTTTGACAACCCTAAAGCAGAGATGTTTTCACAAAAGCCTCTCTGGTGTTTTCTTCTCTCCCGACATTGATATTCCGAAGCAGAGAGGCCAAGGACTATAGTGTTCTAGATTAACATTTCTGTAACATGGGTTCACTTAGAACATCAAGTTTAGTCACCAGGATATGAACAAAAGCAGAATAATAGGGACTGAGTTATGGCTCACCAGGAAAGTGCTTGTGCAGCAAGCATGCGGGCTGGGGTTTGGATTCCTAGCACCTGATACAATGCTGAGCATGAAGGCTTGCATCTGGAATCCTCACCACACAGATGGATCTAGGAGAATCCTGGAGCATATGACCAGGCTATCTAGCCAATAGTTCAATTAGAGATTGTACCTCAAAAAAGAAAAAAGAAAAAAACTGGACAGTGATTGAGAGAAACCTCTGAACAAGATATGAATGTGCACATTCACTTGCATGCACACATACACAAACACATTCACACACAGATGAAGCATACATACATATACAACATACACACACATAGGAGAGAGAGGGGTTGGAATTAAAGTACTTTATTACAGTAGATAGATGGTCTAAACAAGCAGAAAGGAGAGATACTACCGCCATGCTGTCTCTCACTGACAGTCTGAGGGAATCTCAAATAACTAAGCTGTCTGAGAGTTTCCAGAATTAGCAACGTAAACACATGCTGGATTCTGGGATAGGCTCTCTAACTACCCACCTTCTCCTCTAATGTTGACTATATATGCCTGTAAATGAAGAATAGATAGACAGATCTACAATAGAGTTGTGGTAACACACGTTGGTTGTTCCTTTAAGTGTGTCTCACATGATCTTTCCCAGGACCTTGAGGTGCTGTTTTACTGACCACTGGCTTATCCTGTGCCTTTACTTTCTGGATCAACCTCAGAATCATATACTGTCAAATATGTTCTACCATTCCTCCTCTAACCCTAGAAAAGCAGCTTGTCACTAGCATGGACCCTCTTGCTTGGCATCTGAGTATCCATTTACAGTGCCAGGGTACCTGATTTCCCAGATGAAATTCTACTTCTGGGTTTAATGGTCCCACAAGAAGCAATAGTTTTTAATAGAGTGAAAATAGTGGTTTGAAGAATAGTCTCTGGGATTTACACAGTCTAAGCGTTGCTTTATTGTCCTTCGCTGTGAAAATAGCTATTGATAATAATATTGATGGTCTGTAGACAATAATTTTAAAGAGATTTGCTTCAGAGAATAGATCTTTATTTAAATGTAATTTTATAACTGCTTCATTGAAGGGTCTTAATAACCTTTCTTCAGTTGAACTGTTTACCTGAGAAGTATTTTATAGTTTGTAATTTTTTTTTCTTTTTACAAGGGTTAATGTGTGTGTGTGTGTGTGTGTGTGTGTGTGTATGTGTGTCTACATATGGGCTTCATACCTACATAGATATGTAGGTGCCTGCAGAGTCCAGAAGCGGATGTTGGAAACTCTGGAGCTGGATTGTGGGAGCTGCCTGATATCAGTGCTAGGAACTGAACTTGGTCCTCTGTAAGAGTATCAAGTGTTCTTAATCCCTGAGCCATCTCTCCAGCACCCGTGGTGACTTTTCCAACCAGTAGTCTATAGCCTGATAAGGAGCTCAGTTAAACGTGGCCAGATAAATCCTAAGTGCTCACTTTACAAACACATTATGTAGTAACATATTTTTCAGGCTTCATCTACTGTCATCAAATCTACCATAGAATCAAATTTACTGTGCATTAGCATGAGTTTCCCTAAGTAAAGACTTAATAAGAATCACCACCATCACATACAATTTATTGATTGTATCTGGTTAAACATGCATTACAATGGTAATTTGGAGATATATGTAATAAAATTGCTATAAAAAGCTGTCTGAGTAGTGGAAGAAAAGTAACATTTTCCTGAAATAAGCTGGCTCCTTACTCAGAGTATGCTACTGTCTCAAAAGCTTCAATAGCACTATCATTTTCTACTGTATCTCAATCACCTATTTGGCTAAAATGACATGATTACTCAACAATTTAGTTTGGGACATATGAAAACTTTATTCCTGCAAACATGTTCCCTTGAAGCCGTCAGCTTTCAGAATGAGGGTTGATGATGCTTATCTTGTTCATGTATCTTTCATTCAAAATAAGTATGCTGTCTGTGTAGTTGTGTTGAGAGCTCAATCTTGAGCTCTAAGGGAGTGCTCATGAGCTTCAAGTGACTGACTGGCAAGCTCTGTTGGGTTCTGGGTGAGCCACCGCACTCACTAAGGTTGAACATGCCCTCCTTGGTCAGGTGACTCAGCGTCTGGGCTTGCTAAGAGTAGAAGAGGTAAGAGTTCGAAGAGAAAAGGAAAGGAGTTGGCAAACTCATGTTGACTACTCAATACACTATGGATACTTATTTTATAATCTCCTTCAAAATACTAGTTTGGTTTGGCTTTCCTAAGGGCTGTAAGACAGAAATTAGGTAATGAAATGTAATTAACACTAATTTGACAGAAAGACTGTACCTTTCAAGTCAAGAAATAGCTTAACAAGCAGTCAACATCCTTTATCAAAATTAGGGTAAATCCTGAAATGCACTTTAGCAATGAAAACATACAACTCTAGAAAATATTCTTAAGTATATAATCATATGATGTAGTTTCCAGTACTGGACAATTAGCTCAGAGTCCTACATATCCCAGTAACATTTATTCTTGTTTGTAAGTAGATTTTGATGATGATAATATAATAGGTCCTTACTGAAAAATACAAGGGAACAGGATTTCTTGGGAGAAGGTATTCCATTTTCAACAATGTTCCTCCTCATGAAGGTCTTTCTGTCTCCCAATCTCCATCACCCACATCAACACAAGGACATTGCTAGTAAGACCAGACTTTAGAAGACAGAAAGGAAAATGATGATGGGATTCTGAGAATCATCTTTAGGACAGACACTGTGGTGGTTTGATTATGCTTGGCCCAGGGAGTGGCACTATTTGGAGGTGTGGCTTTGTTGGAGTGGGTGTGGCCTTGTTGGAGTAGGTGTGGCTTTATTGGAGGGTTACTGTATGGGTGGGCAATGAGATCCTACTACAAACTTCTCCTAGTGGCCTTCAGATGAAGATGTAGAACTTTCAGCTCCTCCTACACCATGCTTGCCTGGATGCTGCCATGTTCCTGCCTTGATGATAATGGACTGAACCTCTGAACCTGTAAGCCAGCCACAGTTAAATGTTGTCCTTATAAGAATTGTATGGTATGTACTCACTGACAAGTGGTTATTAGCCCAAAAGTTCAGAATACCCAAGAGTCACTTCACAGCAACCACTGGGCTGAGTGGGAGGTCCCAGATGGAGGAGTTGGAGAAGGGACTGAAGGAGCTGAGGGAGTTGGCAGCCCCATGGAGGGAGCAACAGAGGCAACTGGTCTGACCTCCAAATGCTCCTGGATACTGGATCACCAACCAAAAAATACACATGGAGGGACCCATGGTTCTGGCCACTTTTGTGGCAGAGGAGGGTCTTGTTAGCCATTGGGGAAGGAGAGGCCTATGGGCCTGAGGGTGTTAGATGTCCCAATACAGGGGAATGCCAAGGAGGGAGAAGAGAGTAGGTGGGTGGGTGGGTGGGGGAATACCCCCATAGAGGCAGGGGGAGGCAGCAGGGGATAGGGAGGCAGAGGGGAGATTTAGAAAGGGGGAAACATTTGAAATGTAAATTAAGTATTAAAATAAAATTAGAGTTGCCTTGGTCATGGTGTCTGTTCACAGCAGTAAAACCCCAAGGTAGGCATGGTGCATGCACCGCTTGTCTTGTGTGGCATGGAATGCACATTGTACCTATCAAATTCCTAAACTATTAAAGAACAATTGTTCTGTGTCTTTTTTTTTTTTTTCAGATTCATTTATTTTAAATGAGTGATTTATCTGCATGTATACCTGTGTGCCAGAAGAGGGCATCAGATCCCATTACAGATGGTTGTGAGCCACCATGTGGTTGCTGCGAATTGAAATCAGTACCTCCAGAAGAGCAGCCAGTGCTCTTAACCCTCTGAGCCATCTCTCCAGCCCCAATTGTTCTGTGTCTTAACATCTAGAACTAAAGAACCATTCTCTGAGGAGAGAGAAGGTAGGAAAGATGCTTGTGCACTGTGAAACCACATGTAGGGTTGTATAGTTGTCTTGACATGTATTTTCCCAAAGGGAGTTCTGGGCTGTCAACAGAAATGCAATCATACACAAAGATGCAATGGAGTCAAAGTATTGAGCAATAACATAATAGAAAGAAGAATATGAGAAGGGTTGGAACACAAGAGAAAGGGAGCAGCAACAAGTCTCAAACAAGCCATTCTTTGCTTTTCCCTGACTCAATGATACTGAGTTTCAAATTCTTTGAGAATCCTTTAATTTCACCGGGAAGCGTTTTTCTAGTCCTGGACCAATTCTGGTTTGTTTTTTTTGTTTTTGTTTTTTCGGTTCTTTGAGGATTTTGTACAATGTATCTTGATCATATTCATCCTCTTCCTCCAGCACCTCTCAGATCTACACCACCTTCCCTACCTAATTTTTTATCTTCTTTAAAAACATAATAATAACAACAAAACAAAGGAGAAAAAACTATCAATTCCAATTGGATCTGCCCATAGAAACTAGAAAGCACATCACTACATGGGACAGCTATATGACAATACCACCACCCCAAAGCTCAGGGACTTTGCAGAGTTAGGATTGTTAAAATTGTAAGAGCCAAAGGTACTGAGTGACTAGAAAGACCCTGTTTTCTAGACACCACAAGTAAGTTGCACACATAAATTCACAGCTGCTGTGACAGTATGCACAAGACCTGTGACAGTTCTTAAAAGCCAAGTTGCCTCATGTTAAAGTAAACTCAAAGTAACTTTAATAACATTTTATTTAATTTTCTTCTTTCATATTTATTGATTGTATTTTTCACATACATGTGTGTGTGAGTGTGTGTGTATGCGTGTGCATGTGCATGTGCGTGTGCATGTGTGTGTGTGAGTATGTGTGTGAATGTACACACATGTTCACACACCTAGCAGGACTGTGTATGGAGCTCAGAGGATAGCTTGCAGAAGCCAGGATTCCGGGGACTAGACTCAATTTCTGAGGCTTAGTGACAAGAACATTTACTTGCCGAGTCACCTGGCCATTTCTTGGACTTGAAAGCTTTTTCTGAGATTCTCCAGACTGAATTTCTCCATGTGGAAAGCTCAAGGTAAGCATTAAACCAAAGCACAGAAATATGTCAATAACCTTACTGCTGACTTGAGTTCTAGCCCACAAATCCTACTCATGACTTCTGGCATGATATCATGGTCCCACTTTTTCCCTTGCCATTCTGAGACTACCATGGTTCAAGACTCTTCTAAGGATTCACTTGGGTCACTTAATATCGAAGCCAAAGAACTCTGTTCTCCACCCCTACTTCACCTATTAGCCTTTCAGGATTTGGTCTTCCACACAGAGAGTCCTACCTTCCATTGCTAAAGTACTTCTTCAGAGGAAAGATATGTAGACAAAACAGGGAAGTGAATTACTCATGAAGAATGCACTAAAATCGATTCTATTAATAGGTATCTTAGGCAGAAGGGATCTTTGCAAACAATTAATCCACACCATCTAATGAGTTTCCTGCATAAGACTCATGCTGCTTACCCACCCCATAATTAGATAAAATTCTTATTATTAAAGTCACTTTGTATACATTATTTAAGAGTAGAGCTTCAGAATAGAAATTCATTACCCAATTAGCTTTTACTAGAGCTATGTGTATCCTGGAAGTTTAATGTATGTATCATCTTATTCTATCTAAGTTTTTGCTATTTTAAAATTTCCATCAAATTTGCATTCTAAACATGAGAGGATTAAAAAAAATACCAAGCAGGTGATTTCTATGAGCCACAGAATTGCTGGCATGGAAAATATCCTTAAAGTGCAATGGTGGTACCGATATACTGTCCGTAACCAACAGCTGTCAAGTTGGACTGAAGGTCCACTCAACAGGAGAGAAATCATGTCTGCTACTAGAAACTTCTCCAACTTCTCCATGAGTTACAGAAATTATGGATCTCAGAAGAAAACCCACTAATGCCACTTTTCTAGACCAGCATAGTTCCTAAGCAAACTCTGTAACTTATCATGAAGCAAGCCGATGAGTGTAGCTTACATCACTCATCAAAGAAGCTCCTCTTTTTAGCAAATGGAAACCATAGCAGAAATTCGCAACTCAAAACAATGCAGAAATCAACAGATCCTGGGGATCCTACCACCAATGGATACATCTACATTGCAACTCCTGTACCTAATGGAACATTGTGGAAAGAAGGGCAGAAAGATTGTAAGAGGCAGAAGACTAGGAAATCTGAGATTGTGTCTTCTAAACATGGCTGGCGAAACAAGACTTGAACAATGACAGTATCAAACAGAAACAGACAAGGTAACTCGCAGAGGGGAAACCCCATGGGTTCTCTTCCCTAGATAAAGAACTACAGTCATCCAATGACTGTTAAAAGAGGGGGAATTAGCCCATTTCAGGGATGATCTCACTACCTGATTATTGAATACAAACTGAACAACTCTGAAATCATATACACATAAACAACAAAAATGGACAGAGAAAATTGTATTTATGTATTTTTGCATATATATATACACATCTAATAATAATAATAACCAAAGAAATCAGGCCATCTATTTGAGAGGGAGATGAGAAGAGTTGCAGGAAAGACAGGGAAAAGAGAAACAATGAAATTATATTTTAATTTAAAATATTTTTAAATGACAATATTTTTGCTATGATCAGAGAAAACTTGTTCTCACTGAAACTTAAAGAACAATGTTCTAATTTACAGAATAAAAAGTAAGCATGACTAGCTGGCTTGGTGGTAATGTACTTGCCAAGCATATAGGAAGATATTGGCTCAATCCTCAGCAATGAAAGAAAACTCTTACTACAAGGATCTTATACTATTCTTGGAAATAACATGCTATGTATTTAATAATCTATACTAAAAATAAAGAAAGTAAAAATAATTTCAGGGATGTTTGACAAAGCATAAAGGAATCACATTTTTTTTTTATATTTACCAAAAATTGTATTCAATATACACACATACAGCATATTACATATTATAATTACATGAGTGTGTGTGTATAAAATAGATTATCAAAACTCTAGTACCAGGCCTAAGAAACCTGCTTCTTAATGATGGTTGATCAGGGTAGTCTATGTGACTCCTAAAACCACTAACACCATCCAAATAGCCCTTGGTTGTTCTCAACAGTTAAAAATGACCTGCTACCCCCGAAGACACTGCACAGTTAGGATACAAAACTCATATCTATTGCCTGGATCTATCCTGAAAGCCTCTTTCCTGCTGCCAAGCTTCCATCATATCAAAAAGTACTGAACAAGCTTTCAAGGAAGGGAAGCCATAAAAATCCTTCCCAGCTGCAACACTTATGAACCACAATTACCAATATTATCTGTAAAGGTGCAATCAGTGACACAAGATAGTGGTGGCCAACAGCTATCTAACTGGACTTAAGGCCCACTCAAAGAGTAGGAAAAATCATGCCTGGTGAGTTCTTGTACCTTAGAAAAGAATCTACTCCCACTACTTTTTTAGGTGAGCATAATTCCTTATTATAAATGTCCTTATAACCATAGACAAGTGCAGTTACCAGCCCCATCAAAATAGGCCCTCCTTATTGTAAATAGAGATTATCACAGAAAAACAAAACTGAATACAACACAGAGATCATTGTACCATGGGGAACCAAGTCAAAATGGCTGCATCTACATTACAATTCCTGCATCTATGACTTGGGGGACAATGCAGAAGAGCAGTTGGAAAGACTGCAAGAGTCAGAATACCAAGAAGGATCCTGAGAGACATTCTCTCCAAGGGATAATAGAGATAAGATTGGAACAATGGCAATATCAATGCCAAAAGGGAAAGGGGAAGATTTCACTGGGTCATATCCCTAGACAGGGAATGTAAGCAACTAATGACTGCTCAGGTTCCTCAGGGATACCCCCAATCTACCCCTTATTAGTTTTATAATACCCTGAAACCATAAACATGAAAACAACCTAAATGGACTCAGCAGATTATATTTATACATACCCAAGCATATATTTGTAACAATGATAATCAAAGAAAAAAGAAGATATTAATCTAAAGGGGTAGATGGGGCTTAAAGAAGGAAAGAGAAGGAAGAATTCAATATCAATTTATTTTAATTAAACTGTGTTAAAAGAGGATTCTGCTGTTGGAAGCACAAAGTTTTACAACCCAATTTGGCAGTTTCTCAGAAAATTAGGAATACTTCTATCTCAAGACTCAGCTATATCACTCCTGGACATATACTCAAAAGATGCTTTATTACCCCACAAGGACACTTTCTCAATTATGTTCATAGAAGTTTTATTTGTAATAGAAACTAGAAACTACCTAGATGTCCCTCAATTGAAGAATGGATAAAGAAAATGTGGTTCATTTACACAATGGAATACTACTCAGTAATTAAAAACAAGGACATCATGAATTTTGCAGGAAAATATATGGAACTAGAAAATGTCCCAAGTGAGGTAACCTAGACCCAAAAGGACATGTATGGTATGTTCTCACATATAATCTATGTCATCTATAAAGTACAGGATAACCATGCTATAATGCACAGATCCAAAGAAGCCAAATAACAAAGAGAGCCCAGGGAGAATAGCTGAAGCTTTATCAGAAGGGGAAATACAATAGATACTGGAGGTGGATGGAGGGAGGAAACTGGGTGGGAGGGGAGAGGATGGGGAGGAGGGGATGGAGAGGAGGGAATGGGGAGAATGAGATCAGGTATAGGGAGAGCAGAGGAGAAACAATGGAAATCGGTCAGAAGTGGGCAATTTCTAGGAAGTGCCAGAGACCTGGGATGGTGGGGTTCAGGGTGTCTATGGATGCAACTCTAACTGAGACTTCTAGAAATGGGGGACATAGATCCTGAGGCAGCCTCCTTTAGCCAGTCAGGATTCCCAGTGGAGGGACAGGAACAGGAACCCTCCCACAAAATCGTTGACCCAAAATGTGTCCTACTTACAAGATGTATGCAGGGACAAAGGACAGAGTCTGAGGGAATGGCCAACCCATGACTTACCCAAATTGGGACCCAACCCATGAGCAGCAACCAATCCCTGACACTATTTATGATGATATTTATGGTTGCAGACAGGAACCTAGCATAGTATTAAGTTGTTGAACTTACCTGTGCTACATTTTGGGTTTTCAATTTCATTCCACTGGTCTTCCTGTTTATTTTTGTACAAGTACCTTATTGTTTTTATTACCACAGCTTTGTAACATACCTTAAGAACTGAAATTATAATCCTTCCAGGATTACTGTTTTTACTTAGGATTGTTTTGATCATATGGAGGCCTTTTATGGGTTCCTTATAAATTCTAGAATAGTTTTTCTATTTCTGTGAAGAATGACATGGGGCTTCTGATTGGTATTGCATTATATCTATAAATAGCCTTTGGCAAAATGATCATTTTCACAATGTTAATTCTACTAAATATAAGCATGGGATGTCTTTCTACTTTCTAGCTCTTTCTATTTCTTTCTTCAGAAATTTTCACTATAGAATTCATTCACTTCTTTGGTTAGCTTTATTCCTAGATATTTTATTTTCTGTGAGGATACTGTGAATTGGAAATGTGACCATGAACTCATTTTCTTTGTTGGTGGTGTACAGAAAGGCTATCAATGTGTGCAAGTTGGTTCTGTATTGTAACCAATTTCTGAATTTTGTTTTTATTTCTAGAAGTATTCTGGTATGGGATCTGTAATAGATACTTTTATGCCATCTGCAAATAGTAATAATTTGACTTCCTTTCTGTATTGCTCAAGCAGATAATTTGAGCCTAATATTTAAATGGAGTGAGGATAGTGAACATCCCTATCCCAGTCCTTATGTGAGTGGGATTTCAAGATTTTTCTATTTAGGATGAGGTCTGTTATGGAATTTATATATATAGCTTGTATTATATTGAGATGTTCCTTTTAATACTACTGCTCTATGAATTTTATCATGAAGTCATGTTGGATTTTGTCAAAGTCTTTTCTGTGTCTACTGAGATGATTATGTGATTTTTGTCATCAAGTCCATTTATGTGGTTTATTACAATAACCAATATGTGTATATTGGATCACAGGGCCAAGCCTCTTCAGTAAAAGCCAATGAAACCAATACAGTATGATTACTAAAGGACTCCATCCCAAAACAGTTTATGTAAGTAAAAGAGAATCTGAAGTAATGATATAGGATGTGTTCATTCTAAGATGGAGACAATAGAAAGCACATCTAAGCTTTGGAAAGCAAAAGGATACTGTTGACTCAAATGATGTAGATAGCTCTAGAGAATCTGAAGCAAAATAAAAGCATCAGGAGGAGTCCTCACGGAAGAAAAACGTCCTTGTAGTATGAGTAGCCACTGAGGAAATGGAGGGTCAAAGAGTAATGCTTGAATCCAGTGAGTCCAGCTGGTGGCAGCAATGGAAAAACTGAACAACCTACTTATTTTTTTCCTCAGGAATAAAGGTGAACTGGAGAATGAGAAAGACCAAGTGGAAAAAGTTCAAACCTGGGGGTTTCCTCCTTATAGATAAACAAACCCCACACTAGCCAACAGTTCACTGAAGGTTTTACCTCATGAAAGCCATGATAGACAGCCACAGACTCATGACAACAGTAAGGTTTGTGAGGAAGAGCCAGATCTGTATCTGTCCAGTTAGTAATGCTTTTACCATATACCCTGTATTTCAGCTCTTTTTCTCTTTCCCTTGCTTCAGACTATTCTCTCTCTCTCTCTCTCTCTCTCTCTCTCTCTCTCTCTCTCTGTATACACGCACGTGTGTGTGTACCTGCACACACCCATGTGTGTGCGCAGTGCATGCAAGCTACATTAGCCCTTGAATGCTAGTGGATACTAGAGCAGAGTAACCTGAATATTAGGTATTTCTCTGTGTTCCTCACTACCTTATATTTTTAGATAGGTTCCCTCACTGTTCCCAGAGTTCATCCTTTAGGTAAACTGGAGGGCCATTGAATATGTCTGTCTTTGCCCTCTACCAACACTGAGCTAACAGAAACAGACCACCCAGACCAACTGTTATGTGCCTGCTAGGGATCTAATTCATGTTCTTGTGTTCTCACAGTAAGCACTATTCTCACTGGGTCATCTCCCCAGCCTCCACTATTGGACTATTCCAAAGAGATCACCCCTCAAAAGCTCTTCTTCCTGAATATGTAAACACTGGAGAAGAGGTTCTGTGTGAGAAAACAGTGGAGGCTCAGAAGTTTTAAGTTTCCCTACTTAACATCTCTTCACTCTCTAAGATCCAGAAGACCTAGAGATCTTAAATCATGAACTGAACACATAATGTTATAGTCAAGTTGAAAGTGGAGCACATATCCCTTTTAACTGTGAAAATCATGTAGGGACACTGTGTACCAATTCTGCCGATACCACTGCAGATTTGATCATTGTTGATGAACTACTGGGTCAAAATTCAAATGAAGGGAATTTTGCTTTTGAGGAGTTTATGTCCTGGAAACTATGAATGGCCACTTGAGAGTCACTTAATAAATGTCAATAAAAGCAGGTGCATGTGTTTAACCAGCTAGCTCAGAGCTTCATGTTATTGAGTTGATCCTCAAATCCATATGATTTCAATCAACAGTGGATTTATTTATTTATTTATTTATTTATTTTGAGTGCTTGGGAAGATTATGAGCAGTCTTAACCAGGAAATGCACATAAGTGAAGGTATGCTCTCAAATTTCAGTTTGAAGGGATCAAATTTAAATGAATTGTTCATTTCATAAGTAAATTGTAAAAGGCTGTTTGCCATCACATGACTCCCTACATTATCTTTTACAATAGTAAACTACATCTCATTTAACACCCTTATGTTAAAGACTGTTGATACACATACACATATGTATTGATACCACATACAGGGTATGTGGTCTTTTATTGTATTGGGGCCTTTCAAAGTATTGCTCTCTTAATATTAAATTAAATGTATATTTTAAGAAAGAGAATTATTTAAGCTTATCTTATAGATCCCATCAGAGATTATAAGAGTTTAAATTTCTGAAAATAGTATTTGTGAAAACATATTTATTACCCCCCCAATAGTGTGTTAACTTATATGTGTGATCATGGGTAATGACAGATGAATTCCAAAATAAAAAATTGGGTTTTGTTAGTGGAAAGACATTTTAAAAATGTAGGCTTTTGATTTTTCCAGAGATATAATATAAAGCTACAGAAGGAACATAAAGCATAAGAAGTGTGCACTCTACATGAAAGTTAGTGTGCCCATGACTGCTTCTACTGTCATGTGATGGATGTACCCCAATACATCATTTACCAACTTCACTTGTCAACTTTACCATTTTGGGGTCATGGCAGCAGGGAGACAGAAATCTACTTTGGTAAGGCACTCATGGGTGCATATAGTAACAGAATAAAGGTTAATGACTTATTATCCAGAAATAATGTTCAGTATACACAGATGACAAACAGACAGTGAAAGTAAAATGTGGTTCTACATAACCACAAGAGTGCAGTAACACATGCCATTATGACTCTACTCATTCACTGAACACATCTAAGAAGTTTAATGATTATGGATCACAGAGGTCAATATAAAAATACAAGAATATAAGAAATATCTCAGAGTTGGTCACAAACAATGCTTATGCCAAACTGAGGATTGAATGTGGGAATGAAGGCTTTAATCCTTGTAAATTTTTCCTCTCATACAATCATGTAAGTAAGGTAAATGAATAATGGATGCCATCTAAGCTATTCAACCGAGTTAAGAAACTGAATAAATCTGCTTCAGCATTACAACTCAAAACTAATGTAAGAACCAAATAATTGAGATGTCTACCCACTTGACCATGCAAAATTTAACTCTGAAGGGATTGGTGTGTATTTCTCAAAATGGAGTTAATTCGTGACCATGTTGTGGTTTCTCCTTACCATTTCCTCAGAATACATGTTACACCCAGTATCATTAGCAATGAAACTTGTTGAGTGATGTTCTTTGAAGGAGGTATTATGACATGTCCTATCAGTGAGTGTAGTGCAGGTAGAGAGGTGGAGGATAGAGAGATCCCAGTCAGCATGGACTAAAGAGTAAGACCCTATATCAGGAATCCACATAAAACCAGAATAAATCAAGTAACAACCACCACCACCAAGCAAGCAAACTAGTCGTCTTACTAGAAATAACACTTATATGTGTTCTTCTAAGTAGCTCACCACAGTATATTTCTGTCTCCCCACTGAAGTTAACATCACAGCAAAAGTGACAGATCGTGTCTGCAAAGGGTGAATTGGGGTACACCCATCACATCATGATAAAGCTAGATGTGAACACGCTAACTTTCATGTAAGATGCATACTTGTCCTGTTTCATCCCTTTCTTTTTAAAAAAAATATTCAAAATAGATTTTTCTCTCATACAATATATCTCTTCTCTCTACTCTTCCCAGGTCCACCCTCAGCTTTCCTCTCCCCCAGATCCACCCCAACCCCACGTCTGTTTCCTCTTCAGAAAAGAGGCCTCCAAGGAATAACAGCCAAACAGGACAAGGTAAGATACAATAAGACAAGGCAAAAACCCTCTTATCAAAGCTGGACAAGGCAATCTAGTAGGAGGAAAAGAGTCCCAAGAGCAGGCAAAAGAGTCAGAGACACACCCACTTCCATCATTCAGAGTCTCATAAAACACCAAGCGAACAGCCAAAATATGCATGCACAGGACCCGGTGCAGACCCAGTGAAGGCCCATATTTGCCTCTTCAGTCTCTATGAGTCCATGTGAGCCCTGATTAGTTGCTTCTATGGGCCAAATTATCATGGTGTCCTCCATGTCCACCTACAATCTTTATTCTTCTTCTTCCACAGAGTTCCTCAATCACCAAGGGGAGGGACCCAATGACCCCTTCAGTTTAGACTCTCCACATAATGTCTAGCTCTGAGTCTATATCTTCATGAATGTGTCTCTGAAAACATCTTGGATTTCTCACTCAGAAATTCCAAGTATATGTATCAGATCTTGAAGTTATATCTGCTATTCCTATAAATTACCTGGGTATTGAGGTGTTAATGCCTAGAAGACAAAGATGAGGAAGTGGCTGGTGTAGTACAACATGGAAGTATAGAAGTGAAGACAGAGGTCACAATGGGTTAATCACGTTATCCTTTAAATACTTTGGTAAGCGACACTGAACACTTGTATAGCTAACTCAGACTGTGTAATCTTTGTTCCCAAAGGTAGAGAGTTTGGTGTTAGTGCCACAGAAAAATATAAGGTCATTTTATACAGCAAAAGGAAATGGAAATTTTGAAATCACTTCAGTCACTACTGCTAACACACAGCATGGTCAGATGAGAGGAATCAAACTTTTTTTCAAATGAACACTTTCTCAGAAATAGGATCCTATACATCCATAATGTAGTAGTGCTTTGTGTCCTCAGGATCTGAATGTATGTGAGAAAAGCTATCTAGTGTCTTCCTTGAGGCCCACATCATGTCCAGATACTATCCATCCCTAATCCTTCCAGACCTCTGCAAACTTTCAGATTTATATCACCTTGACTATGGCGGGTGTGTCAACTTTGCCCTTCTCAGA
This sequence comes from Rhynchomys soricoides, assembly GCA_019843965.1. NCBI lineage: Eukaryota > Metazoa > Chordata > Mammalia > Rodentia > Muridae > Rhynchomys > Rhynchomys soricoides. The sequence goes on along the minus strand of JADRCH010000082.1, from coordinate 6,421,892 downwards.
ATCTGTACCTACTTTTTTAACTTCTTTTTAATTTTTGTAATGTGGGTAGATTTTACTGATATTATTAAAGAGTATGAAATGCATTCCCAATTTTGGTTACTAAAACAACTTTTAAAGTAGGTTTATCTTAATTATTTTATATCCTGCGGTCATCTGATCTAAGCTGTGTACAAGCCACAACTCCTAGCTCACCAGCCCAGTGGGAAGCTATTCACAGGTGCTCTAATTGATCAGCATGTGTGTCTTTCTGATGTCACCACCACCTTCTCTCTAAGCAATCATGAGGTGCATCTTCCCCTCTCACTTTGTCATGCCTCACACTGGCTTTTAAGAATGAAAATCTTTGGGCATCATTCCTTCTTTCGGATCCTCTCGACAGATCTCCCAAACCTATGTTGAAGTCTCTAAGCATGAAGTTCAGAGAAGTGTCTATGCTGCCTATGCAACACCAAAATGCATTGCCATGGTAATATTAGAGTCACATGAAGACAAATTCAGCTTCGTGTGAAATGCATACACATTTTAGAACTGCTGTTATTTAATTGGTGTTTCTGTCACTGCTATCAGCCCACAAGAACAAAAATTTCATAAGGGCAAACATTTTGATCCTTATTTTACAAAAAGCATATGTCCTATATTTTCCAGCATAGAAACTGCTGCACAAAAATGCAATAACTATTTGTTGAATGAATATTTATTGTGGCAACAGAGAAAGCTTAGCTCCAATGCCTCCATTTTATGTTTGATTTTTTTTTTCATTTTAACCAGATCATAATGATTCCGTTTTTTAAAACTATATTTTCTACAGTTATTACAAACTGTGTAAGGGGTTTAAGTGTATGCACACACACACACACACACACACACACACACACACACATGCACTCACATTTATCATTTAAAACCTGGTGTGCAAATGTCAGAACACATGGTGCTGAGACAGGCAGATGCTTTTCTAATACAGATACTCAAGAGTGAATCAGGCAGTGTAAGATATATTCCTTGGACCTAGAGGACACAGCTTTTGAGAAAGGTCTATAAATGATAATTCATGCAAGCATTATCTACACAAGGAGCTTATCAAGTATTTAGACTGAATAGCAACTTTCATCTTAAGAATCCAGTCGTGCATGAAAGAAGTGTGAGAGGGGTCTGATTGGTGATAGAATTGTTGAGATTTGGACATAGGAAGCATTTTAAGATGGGTTCTGTGGCATTGATATGATGCCCCTTTTTGTCCAAATTATCTCTGACCATTCTCTTGTTCTGGCTAAGTATCCAATGCCATGCGCTAACATTTATTGTCTCTACCCTGCCCTGGAATTAAAATTCCCCAATAGGACTAAAAATTTCTGATTTATTTTATTAGAAAGTTTTGCCTATTTAACTGTTTTGCTTATTGCTTATATTTCTATGGACTATATACATGTGTGCATCCATCACAATATCATAGTTTTAAAAGTATTTATGTTAAACCTGTACATTAACATCTTTATACATTTGATACATTATTTTATATCACATTCTGACTGTGAAATTAATTGCTCAGGGCAAACTTGTGATGATATCATAAAGTTCATAAATCATGACACAGCTATGTCTTGCCTATTCATATATGAAATTAGAGACAACAGTTAAGAGGTTTTGCATAAAAGAAAACAACTTTAAAACACACAAAGTTGAACAGTCATGTAGAGTCTTAAATTCTCAACTTCTATGACTCTTTAGTAGGAAATATTTATTGTGAGATTTCACAAGTGACTAATCCATAAGATTATAGAATTATAATTAAAGACTATACTAATCTTCATCTGAGAATAAGTTTTATTCTTCAATTTAATCATACTTTTTATTAGGGAAGTGATGCATGTATTATAGTTTGAATATGAAATATCCTCCACAAGCTGGCATGTTTGAGCATTTGGTCCCCACCTTCTGGTAATGTTTTGAGAGATCAACTTTACTCTTTACTTTAGGAGCTGGAGCATATTTTGAGGCTGGGACTCATATATATATACGTGTGTGTGTGTGTGTGTACTTAACTGTATATATATACTGTGGATACGATGTGACCAGCTTTCTCCCATTGTCAGAGCTATGAGGCTCATCTACCAGCATGCCTTCTCCACCATCATAGATTATATGTATTGAGATATGACCCAGAATAAATCCTTTCTTCATTACACTCTGCCAAATAGAATGTCATAGTCACCATAAAAGTAATGAACAGGCTGTGCCCTTGTTTCAAACAACATATCTTTCTTTAATATTAAATACCAAAATGTGTGAGCCCTATGATAATGGCTGAGGTTCAAAGAGTTGGACTCATTCCGTTTTGTATTCCTGAAGCCTTTCAGATAAAATTTATTTTTTACCTCATTGTTCTGTATAGTCTCTGAATCAGGTCACCCAGAGTTGTTACTAATTCTTCAAGATCAAACACACTAAATAACAGAATGAACATGGTTAGAAAGGAAACCTGGCAAACACATTCATGCAACCTATCCAGTTCCAATTGAGAGAACCCGAATCAACACAGACATTAAGGTTTTTCTGTCTCATTTGGTATTAGAGTTGGTATAAAATTATAATTAATTTTATTAAATTAATAGAGTTGATAATTAAATTGATGAACCAAATTTTATTACTTTTTACTATTTACATATTTTTTTCAGAACCACTCTGATGGCTTGTGTGTACACAGCAGCGAAGTATGAATCTATTTTTAGCACAGTGAGTGACATGTAAGAGAAAGACTACATAGAGATGCTTATCCTCATTAATGTTATCACACAGATCTGGTTGCTGAACTCTCGCCTTAGAAGAGACATAGAACAAAAACCCACAGCAAGGGTCGGGACAGTTGAAAGATGATCTGGTTCAAATTGTTGGCCCAAGTTTATATTGAATACAACTCTTGCTATTTGTGGAGGATTCTGACAGACAAGGCTCAGTCTGGATTTCCACCTGCTCCTGACCCATTCTACTTTCTTTTCTTGCCACAACAAAAGAATGGAAAGCAGCACAGCTCATCTAATGTATCAACGACCATGAAAATCCTCCTCCAAGGCCAAATGCCTATAGACAGCCATTACAATCAGCTTCGCAACTGTACAATTCCATTACATTTCATTAGGAACATAGTGTCTCTCCTGACAAATGGTCCTGAGGTTCTGACACTAAAATAATCATTTTCACTTTGTAATCAAAATTAGCTATTTTTGTGAAGGCCTCTACACTAAATAAAATTATGGACTCCATAGTTTTCAAATCAAGAGTTTCAACAGGTTAACATTGCTAAGTTAACAGTGAGAAAGTTCCTTTATGAATCATCTGACTCTTGAGAAGGGCTGATCCAAAAACTGAGGATTTCAGTCCAATAGTGAATGACAATGTAGCATGTACAGTGTCATCTAGGCACAAGGAGTTACAGCCTCAAAAGGAAGTCTCACTAGCTTTTCTCAAATTTCGCAGGGTGGGATATGACTCATTCTCCTGAACTACATGATGAACTAACTACAAGAAGTTAGCCTTTGAAATAAAGTTGTAAAAATTCCTGCAAGAGAGGCTCCTTTATATCATCATATAGTTGAAATAGGAAACATTTTTGGTTAACATAAAAACAAAGCAAGCAAAATGATTCACATTTTTCTTCTGTTGGTTATGGTAGGTTTCTTCATTTCAGTTTTCTTTCTAGAACATCTGTTCTCTAACACTCTTGGGAAAATGTAAGTAGGAGCCATTTGAAGCATATGTAAATGAATAAAGCTAACATCAGCAATAGTCCATTTAAAAAGTATGCCTTATGCATTAAGTAAATTTTTCAATCAACAATAAACAAATGAACTGAAAAAGGCCAGGTTCTCTGCAAACAAAATGATCTGGCATTGGAACTGGCCTTCATGTCCAAGATACTTATCATTGCACCAATCACCAATGGGTCACAAATGAACTTAAAATAGAGTTAATTTTTAAAAACTGTCTCCCTGTGCCTCCCTGGGCATAATGATTAGTGTAATTTTCAGCATAAATGTTTTACGGACATGATGAGTAATTAGAGACTTAAGTCATGTTTTTGTAGAAGCTACAGGATTAACCTTCAGGTATCTGAGAACTTCCACAGAGTAAGTATGAACTGGGACAAATCAAGAATGGGGCGAGAGGAAGCAGATCCTGCCTGAGAAGCTGAATTCCTGGGAGCACAGGACTGGAAAACATGCTTACTCGTGCTCTGAGCTGATTCCTCCACCCAAAGCATCAGGTGGCTCAACTCTGCCAGTCTGTATATGGGTCAGTTCTCCTTTAAGCCTGGAACAAGGGCCAGTCAGCGCTATGACGCAGACTCTTCTGAAAGGAATAAGATACTGGGGCAAACACTTTGCCATGGTTTATTTTAGCTCCAGATTATGTAGCATTTTTTGAGTCACAATATTATGGTCTGAAGGGTCCACTCAACCGAAGACTATCTAAAAGCAACAGTAAGTCTTTACCATTCATGAATCCTCTGCAAGTACAGGATGCAGCTTCTCACACAATTTCTTTAAAAACAAACAAACAATGTTTAGGTATTTATTTTATTTTTGAGATTATAATAGAATCATATTATTTCTCCCTTCCCTTTCTTCCCTCTAAATCCTCCCATATTTATCTCTTGCTCTCTTTTACATTCATGGCCCTACCCATTACTTGTATACATATACATCATATACATACACATATACATACACACATACACACACACTCTCACACACACTCACACACACACACACATACAGTGGGTGTATTTGTTTATGTATAAAATATATAATATATAATTATACATATATATATTCATAAATATATAAATGCATCCTGCTCAGTCAATGTTACTGGCATGTATGTTTCAAGGCTGATCACAACCCCTGCTCTTAGGGACCATTAAAGAAAACGAAGATTTCCCAAGATTTCTTGGGAAGATTCCAAGAGTCAAAGGCTGAGGGTGTTTGCTGTAAGATTGTATCTCCCAGTAACGTCAAAAACTACACACATAATGTCTCTCCAAAATCATTCCTAAGCATGAGCTGAACACGGATGACAGCAACAGACATGCAAACATGGAAGGATAAAGCCCATGAAGCCTCAGTCCTACATCTACACCTAAGGACTGCTGAGAATGGGGAAATGTCTTCCCTGGGAAAGAGCACATCGATTACTATCCACACAAAATGGTCATTTTTAAAACTTAAAAATATATTCTTATGAGCTTACTATTAGGCAATGTCTAACATCCATGACAATCAAGTATCTGATTTTTTTTGTGGGCTTGAATAAAATTTTACTTTACCATCTTACATAGTGTTTCAAATTTAATTTTCTGCAGCCAATTATCTGCTGAATTCCTGTAGTATTTGTGTCAGAAGCAGGAACGGTGCTTGGGACACATTTTCGGTGACTTAAAAAGAAAGTGGAATTGTCTCTTGCAACACCTCTTGTTAGTTCCCAGAGCCCAGCCAAAGAGTTACGGATCACTATGTTCTTTCTGATTTCTTATTTGTTTCTCAATTTATTCATTCTAAAACATTTCCAGAGACATCTATTTTGTTCCAGGTCAGTAGATCTTAAGAGCTTTTCTCAAGGATAGACCGGAGCCCTGAAAACTTAATTAATGCCGGTACTGTTTGCCGATGGCATCATATAGAGCAGGTTTGCTACCCAAGAGAACATTTCACAAATTTATCTAATACCAGGAAGGATCAAGCAAGAGCCAAGAGGGAAAATACAGGAGAGTAAAAAGAAATGGATAATAGAAGCTATTACAAAGGACCAGCAACAGCTGTGCTCGCAGGTTTTTATGTGTATTGCTCTCTATTAAATAACCCAAGCTAAGGCTATGTGATGGCATTGAACTTAATGCAACTGTCTCCAAAAAGTTACCTGCAGAGCACTCACTTTTGAGTACTCTAAGATATTAGAACTTTCAAAATAGCTATCAGTGGTGTCCCTATAAACCATGGGGTTTTCTACCTCCTTATGATGAACTTCATTTATCCAGAAAAAAAAAATTCAAACAAACTATTTGCAAAAACATGCTAGAAACCCAAATTATTTGACACTATGAATCAGAATCAATAATCCATAGTTAGCTACAGGAATGCCTCAGAGCAAGCCTCAGTATAGTCACTGTGAAGGCCTCTCTTTGACATGTTGAGTACTGCACACTATTAGTGTTCCCTTTACTAATCTCCCAAAGTCTGATCTCTATTAATAGAAATTTGGAACCATTTCTTATGTCATTTGCAGGGTTTGAACTGTAAGTAAGTTATTTGCTCAATGAACATTTGCAAAGTTGTGTGTGAGTGAGTGTGTGTGTGTGTGTGTGTGTATTTGTGAACTACACGTGTTTGTACTACACACAAATTTATACCTGGTAATTCATAAACTCACTGAAAGGAAGCCTTGCTACACTGTGCAGAAAATGTTTGCCCAAGAAATGATCCGTTAAAAATTTTACAATCCCCTCAGGTTAAAATATTATCTATTACCATCGATGTTATCAACCTCCACATTATTGACCCTGTAGGACCCATAGGTAGGTGTCATGGTGGGCTGTCCTGTGCATTATTTATTTCACTGTATCCTCAGCCTTGTCCCACTGTACTCCAGTCATTCCTGCACCCCACCCTTTTTGGGGTGACCATAGCTATTTTCAGCAGATTCCAGATGTTCCCAAGGTATCTAACACACGACACGCTGAGAAACAGCCCTATAAAACTTCTTGCCATCTTAAGATGACAGAGTCACATAAGACACTCTCCTCCACCATAGATGTCTACATGCCTTTGAGCAGCAGAATGCAGAGAGGACATTTAATCTATCCATAGTGTCCTGGGAGAAACCTTAAAACCAGAGCAATCACAACATTAAGTTTGAAGTTGACTGTGAATAGTCAGGACAATAATTTAGTTGTAATATTAGATTGGGGGTGTCAAGTTCTAATTTACTTTCAAAAGGCAACACTTACATGTTAAAATATGTTTTTAAAATGCTTGGGTTAATCATTCCACGACCCATATTTAACATCATTTTCACCAAACCTTATGCAACTTCCTTTTCCTTGTTTTTGTTTTTTTTCTAGCATTTATTCAATTGAATCTTCAAGGATCTGTACAGAAGGTATTTGACTTAAAATTGAAAGCTATTTCAGATGAAAAATTGGAGTTACACCCTAAGGAATGCATTCCTAACTGGAGAGGGAGAACCACCCACTTATTAAATGCGCGTTTAATATTTTTCTCACCGGTGATGAAATCTGGTTTCATTTACAGGTATAATTTAAATATGTCTTTAATTAATGTGGCATAGTGAATCTCAGTTACTGATTCAACAAGGGGACTCAAGAGCAGAGAACCAACATGAGCCTAAAAATCTACAGACCGAGTTAGTAAACTGTGAGCTTTGCCCTGCTCATTCTGTCATTTTCTCCTGGACTCCACTCTGAATCTCTAATTCTTACCCTTTTCAAACTCAGAATAGCTTTATACTGTTGAGCACCAGAGGCAAAGACAAATTGAAAGGTTAAAATGCTCACCCAACGTGTGTAGTTTGGATTAACTCCTGAACACCATGCTACTTTGATTTTCCCATATACAAAATGCGGATCGTGCCCCATTAAGATTTATGGGCGAGCCTAGTCTACAGAGTGAGTTCCAGGACAGACAAGGCTATACAAAGAAACCCTGTCTTGAAAAACCAAAAAACGAAAACCGTACACGTCTGTGTATTTGTCTGTCTAGCTTGGAAACATAGCAGGCATATGTCTGTCTAGAGCAGATGCTGACAGCTTTCAGCAATAGCCTTTAGGTGAGTGGCCAGTGACCATAGAAAGCTGTGTTCACAGCCATGAGACTGCTTCTTATACATGTTATGATCCACGGCCCACCCCGATCCCCTGTATCTTCTGGACCTACTGCGCATAGAAACCTAGTTTGACTACAGAAAATAAGCGAAGAGCTGAGTGTGGAAGTCCCCTCGTTCTTTTGGGCATTCCGTTTAGCATAGTGAGTCATGAAATGAATATTCTATTTCCTTGGGCCCAGTAGTAAGATTTTTGCCTGGGGTTATTTTGCAATTCCGTAATCTTGCAGTCATTTTTCAAACAACTGTTGCTCAGAACTGCATTCCTTCGATTCTCAAATATACTCTTCTGAATATTGCTAATTTTCACAGTGATGGGAGCTGAGAGGAAACTTAAACAAATAACTGGCCACTTCCTTTACAACCCCAACATAGTACATATGCATGTAACACACAGAGCTGGAATGGCTCTTCTACAGAACTGAATTATAATTGGGCCATCTGCCAAGAACCACCTGCTTTGACAACTCTTGGCCAGGAAGATGGAAGAAAGGAAAAACTGGAGGTATGTTTCACCTGAGAGGCAAAGGTTGTGATGTCTGGAATGTGTTACTTGTTGCTGGCAGCTGTTCTTTCCAGGTGGAGTCAGAGGTCCTAGCAGCAGAGCAAGAACCTGTTCTAAAGTGGTGAGCTCATCTAAAAGGACCCCAGAGGAAAACACTGAAGGGAATAATACCTCCAGGTAGTAATGCACCCCAGGCAGGTTGGTGATTGTACTTCTTCCTTAATGATGGAGAAGCAAAGTAAGCTCATTGCTTCTGGGTTTATTCCTGCACTCACCTGGAGAAAGCAAGGGAGTAATGGGATGGGAGAGGGGTTTAATATCGGTGTGGTTAAAACAGCACTTACGTGGATAAAAGAGGCTACAGCATGAAAACTGCAGAGATTGAAACCTAGGAAGAAGCACATGCTCACGAAATGGTGGCTTGGGCAATAACTGGGGTTGGGTTTGACACCCAAAACCTATGATAAAATCCCGTGAAATACTCATGGGCAGTAAACACATGAAAGTTTCATTGTAAGTCCCTAGTATATTCTACAAACTGCCTCTACATGTTTTGTGACAACGATTTGAGACAAAACATTTAAACAACCAAGAATAAATGCAAAAACCATGTTTAATGTAGGAGAGAAAAAGGAGAATATTTGGTGCACACACATCCAAATTAAGGATTAAGGATGTTTTCCATTTAAGTTCCCTTACGTCTCAGTGCTGGGATTTCACCTTCAGTCAAGTCTCTCTGCAAAATCCACAGGCCCAAATAAGCAGTACTGGACATTGTATTTTATTTTTAAGTTAGCTTACAAAACATGGGTTTCTATATGACTTGTCATACACATTGCATGCGTGCCCAATCTCCCAATAAATCTATCGCTTGCAACATGAAACTACATCCTTCTGAAACTTGATATGCAACATCCATAAATACCCAAGAAAGGCTGGGGCTGAGGGTTGTAAGCCAATGTTAAGTTAGACATCTTTTGTTCTCAGGGGCAGGTCTCATGTATCATACATGTAGTCTACTTCAAGTTGTGCCATAAAATGTAGGCCATGTATTGAATTTTCAGCTAAATGTTATAGTCTTGAACACACACACAAATGATCACACATAAATACACAAAACACACACATACATGAATAGATACACACGCAAACCCATACAAACACATGAATGCACACACATAAGAATACACAAGCAGGAACACACATGCATATACATATATGCAAATATGTATAAACACATGAATACACACATGGACACATACAAACACAAGCATACATATGACAGATTGAGAGAGAGAGAGATTCCTGCTTTTCAGTATCAAGGCTACTTACTGTGGCCTCGTAGTGAGAAACTCGGGACAGTAGTTTTGTTTTAGATAGCTACTGACATACTTAATATGATTCAAATTTTATTCTTTTGTTTTTATTTTCTATTCTCTATGTCATATTCTCTATCAGTTTCAGTTTTTTGCACTAAATCTTTTCCAACTGTGTCCTATTTTTCAGGATGTTATCCATTCTACAGTGGTTTCTCCTGTCTATATTGTCAATCATTAGACACAGAGCCTTTATAGAGCTTTAAAAATTATCAGCTTATGATCTGGCAACACCACACTTAAATATGCTAGTTCTACCAGTGGCTTCTTTAATAAATATTTAACTTACCGAACTACTGTACTTCAGACAAAATGAAAGACGGAAGGGAGTTAGAAGCAAGAAACAAGTGCTGGTGAGAATTCATGAGAGATACATTCTCCATAGGGAGAACTTGCACAGTAAAGTAAAAGGCAAACAGCATGTCAACACACACTGTATCCTGGTGCATTATTCAACCAATACTTACTTATTGGCTAAAATATATTCTATGGCATACTAAGACCTAACAGCATACAATAAAACATAAAAATAAACAAACATGTAACATTAGCTCATTCCTTTCAGAGAATGAAGGGAGATATGAGAAGATATGGTGTAAGCAGAAGATTCACTGCAAATGCAAATGGCAGCTTTGGAGAAACTGCTTTGTTTGTACCCTGTCTGGGACACTTTTCAGAAAGCAAACAAAAGGACTCATGAGTATACACTCACAAGTATAGCAATACAAGGAAAGAAACTGGACGATTGCTAGATACCCACATATCAGATTGTAAACACACCTCAGCTGAAAGGATGTGAGGTCTGAAAGGTTGATTTCTGCAACACAATTCATAAGAACTGCAGAACTGAAGATACAAAAATATTCTGAATATGATGCTCAGCTGCCTTGAAGGATTAGAACCCACCAAGCGAGCTGCATCACTCAATAATTTCTATTTAAGTATCTGCAAGGAACTTTTATTAAGCCTCTAGCTACCATTTTAGCTAAACAATCATCAATACTTTTAGTGAGTCCCTAGGTGGGCTACTTCTGAGTCTATAGAACACGGTACTTGTCACTCTCCCCATTACACCAAAATGTTTATGCCCATTTACATATTTGTTTTATTATACTGGAGCATTATTGACATGTGATTAAGATTTATAGAATCTAATGTACTGTACTTTCCCTAAAGTCATTTAAATAATACATTATTAAATAAAACATACATTCAAATAATAAAATTAGAAGATAGAAAGCTACCTTCAGGAGTGGACAAAAGAGATCCTGGTGTCTGACTCTAGTCCTACAGACATGAGCTGGCAGAGGCACTAGAACAGAAGGGCTTCTGCTTGTCATTCCAGAATCACTTTGTCAAACAAGACCTTGCTGTCTTTTGTACAATGCAGAGAATCACTTAAGATATAGACGTTTGCTTTGTGTGACTCACAGATCATGGCATCTTATCTCAGTGGGGAAACGTAAAGGTTAGTAGTCGTGCCCAAGAGCAACATGGCTCAGATATGAAGGGAAAGAACATCAGATGACATTTCGTGCTTTCTTCTCTAGATACAAACACTCTGGGTACAGGGGAGCTGGAATGTCCCTAGCTGAGGGGAGTGATTTCATTTCACCTTGAAACAGTTCTCTACATATTTGGAAATGATGGCCTGATGTTGAGGAATGACTGCCCAGGCCCTCTAAATAATAAAGATTGTTCTCACAAGATGGGGTAAAGATTTTACTCTTCTAGTTAGAGTGCTGGAACAGTACTAAAAGGGGGGAACACAACTGTCACCCACAAAATACTCCTCTCTAACCATTACTGTGACCAGTAAATAAAAGTTCACTCCTGTACGAATGAGGTGACTTTACACATGGAAGACACTAAAGGCTCCACCTGGAAACTTAGATGACAAACAAAAGTACCAGGGCACAACATTAACAAAAAAAAATCAATACCCTTACTCAAAATAACAAACATACTCATAAGAAATTAGGGAAAGGGCAACTTTTAGAATAGACTCAAAAAATAAAATAAAATAGCCCTAACCATGCAAATAAGAGATATTTATAATAAAAACATTAAGACATTGAAGAAAGAAGTTGAAGAATGTGAGAGAAGATGGACAGGTGTCCCATGCTCATGTATTAGTAGAGCTGATATTGAGAGAATGACCATTCTACCAATTGCAATCCACAAATTCAATAAAAGCTTCATCAAAATTCCTTCACAATGCTTCGCAGAAAGTGAAAAAAATCTAAAATTTAATATGGAAACACACGCATGAATACATACACACACACACACACACACAGAATAACTAAACAATCATGAATAATGAAAGAATTGCTCAAGGTATCACCATCAGATCTCAAGTTATATTACAAAATTATAAGAGTAAAAACAACATAATACTGGCATAAAAACGGACATAATAACCAATGAATACCATTACCTTGACATAACCACGTACAACCTATAGACACGAGATTTTTTTTCACGGTCACGAGACCAAAAATGCACACTGGAAAAAAATAAAACAGCATCTTCAACAAATAGTGGGGCTACAACTTGATGGCTGAATTGAGAAGAATGTAAATAGATCCATAGTTATCATCCTGCTCAAAACTCACCTCCAAGTGGCTCAAGGACTAAACACAAGGCTAGATACCATGAATCTGATAGAAGAGAACACTAGAACACTTTGACAAGCTCATTTTGTTTCAAAATTCTAGACAGAAGTCCCAGAGAAATTTGAAACAAAAGTTGCAGTTATAAGGATGAATACACTTCTAGACAAAAAAAAAAAAAAATCTGGCTCTCTTTCTTGAAGCCTAGGCTGCAATAAGAGGGTTTCACTTCTTCTACAAAGATAAGATGTGAAATAAACAAACAGAGCAACAAAAACAACAAAGCCACAGCAAACATTGGAGAGCATTGCTTAAATTGTCTCTACTTCTTACTTTGAACAAAGGAGTTAAGTCCCTTTAACAAGAGACCTGTCTCAAGTACAGAATCTGTAGATATGAGATGGCAGTAAGTAATAATTCTAAGTTTTGTTTAAAGAACACGCAAAGAATCTCTCATAAGCGTACAGAAATTGGAGAAATATACTCCCAGAAATGTGAGCTTCCGAAGCTCCTTCTTAGAAAAATCAATAGCAATACCAAGCTGAGACATGCTGCTGTTTCCAATGCATTTATGGAATCTTACATCTTTCAACAGGAAAGCTTTGATTTTAAGCCCCTGTCCCAACACTTCAATGTATTGATCTTTTCCCTCCCCATTGTTCAGGTGGTTGGTTTATTTTTATAAGAGCACTGGAACAATGAGTCCGTTAACACAGGAGAAGGTGTATCTAGAAATTACGGCTCAGGAAAACTTCAATCCTTAAAAAAATAAAAGAATATAATTGGTGTTCTATCCATTCCACATATTTGTGACGCAGAAAGTTCTAAGCCCTGGAAATTGTTACTTTGTATCATTACTGCAAGTCCAGAAGCAAGCAGGACATAACAGTAAAAAGAAGAGAGCTCCCACAGGTAGGTAGTTTCCTACCCCTTTCTTTTCCCCTCTCTTTACCAATAGTCACAGCATGATTTGAATTTGAAAGAAAAAAATCATTTTTTTAATTTGTAATGTAATAACTTACAGTTTTCAAAACTGTTGGGAATAGTTCCGAAACCTTCATGTACTGACATCTCCAAAACACTTCTGCCTTCCACTGCAACTCCGGCTCTCTTCAGAGTGCCAGGCCTCAACTCCTTTGCATGACCCCCTCAGTCCTGGTTCATCAATTGCAACTGAGGCTGCACCTTCACCAATGGCCTTCTGTAGCCTCTCACAGTGCCGAGCCTCAGCTGCTCTTCATGTCTCCTTCATGCCTTCAAAACCAGTACCACCTGGGTGACTCTTACATATTACCAACTCCAGCCACAGCACCAGGTACAGCCTTGGCTATCTCTGGAACACAGCTTTTGTATGCTCTCAGAAAACACTTCCCAGAAGATCTAACCTTAGTGATGCTGGTCTCTTTTTAATCACCACTAATTTCTTAGTTCCAGCTAACCAGCATCAATAGTCCAGTAACGCAAAGGTTTCACTTTAGTAGTTCTGGTATCTTGTTAATCACAGCTGATCTTCAACCCCAGCTAACCCAAACGACAGAATCTTCACAATCAAAACAGCAACAGCCCTGTTAAGGGTCTTTAATCTTCCCTCTGAAATTTCACAAGCCAGGCCTCCATCTTCTGCACTGTTCTCAACATTATCTTCCAAGCTCCTACACAACATCCCACAGAGCTCTTAACATCCCAATGGCTCTTCAATCTAAAGTTTCAAAGTCCTTCCACAATTCTCCCCAAAACATGGTCTGGCTGTTACAGGAATATTCCACTTTGCTGGTACCAATTTGTCTTAGTCAGAGTTTCTATTCCTGCACAACCATCATGACCAAGAAGGAAGTTGGGGAGGAAAGAGTTTATTGAGCTTATACTTCCACATTACTGTTCATCTCCAAAGGAAGTCAGGACTGGAACTCAAGCAGGTCAGGAAGCTGGAGCTGATGTAGAGGCCATGGAGGGATGTTCTTTACTGGCTTACTTCCCCTGGCTTGCTCAGCTTGCTCTCTTATAGAGCCCAAGACTACCAGTCCAGGGATGGCACCACCCACAATGGGCCCTCCCACCCTTGATCACTAATTGAGAAAATGCCTTACAGCTGGATCTCATGGAGGCATTTCATCAAGGGAGGCTCCTTTCTCTGTGATAACTCCAGCTTATGTCAAGTCAACACACAAAACTAGCCAGTACACAGATTGTGATTCTTTGGCAGCTACCTGTTCTGTGGGGCTGGGGGTAGGAGTAGATACAATGTGTGTTCACATCACAGGCATCTCTCTAGCCTGGTAAGTACCAAGAAGGCTAGACTGTCTGGCCAGGTGTCTCAGGGATTCATTCTCCAAAATCTACCTCCAGACATTGGGATTTTAAGTGAATACCATTATGCATATATATACCGGGGGTTCTGGGCTCAAACTCACATCTGTCTGCTTGGGAAGCAAATGTTTAACTGAATGAGCTATCAAGATCACTGATTCTTGCAGCTCTGAGTCCAAGAACTAGAAAGTGTTGGTAGGTGGCCTCTCACCCCCACCTTCATAGATCTGCCCCAATTTCTTCCTCTCTAGATGAACCTGCAAGCCTATGACGTTTTATATTAACTGCCTGAATCAAGAACAATACCACTCTTATATTATCTTCTTCTATGATGTTCAACCTAATGTTGATTTACACCGACAGATCCAAGTTTTGAGAATTTTAATTTTACTTAAAAATTTAAGCTGAGATATAAACTTTCATATTGAGCTATATTTATTTCCTTCTGTAAATACTAACTACATATGCTCAGTTTTGACCATCTAAATTCTACATATGATTATCTGACATAGATGTGGTTTCTTGAAAGATGCAGTTTTGAAATGTTTTCATTTTAGGATACAAATTTTTGATATTTTCATTAATATTTAATGTACACTTAATGAGAGTTAAGGGATAGCTGTAAACTTCCTACCTTCAGTAATATTGCTCATACTGATAGAAGCCAGTAAAGAATAAGAAACTTTGTAAATAAGTATGTCAAGTTGAAATAATAATAATCCTAAACGACATATCAAGGTATTTTCCCATTTGTTTATATAATATGTTACTTTATTTAATCCTACTTGTGTTAACGTAATTTTTGTTAGCTATCATTTATTTCTAGCTACCATGTTCTTAAATTTTGACCTTAAAATAATACTGCAATATATTTTGTTTACACAGAATTTACCCAAATTCTCTGAATATCTCCATTATTATGATCAAAATACAATCTCTAAAACTCATATGTTGGAATGCTGATGAGCCTGAGCTCCATCCCTCCCATGGTCAAAGGTACTGGGGAGAGGGACGCCATTCACCTGTGGTGTGACCACTGGTATCATGCCCCATGTAAACAAATAGCTGCAACCCAATCATGCAGGAGGCAACCCTAACTAAATACCACAGGAAATAGAATTAAAGCGTCAGGCAAGTAGGAGGGAGTTTTGTGATAGGGGATCTGGTGATCTGGGGGAGGGGAAGTGGAAGCAGGGAGATAAGAGAAAAGAGTGAGAAGGATTCTGATCAAAGAACTCTATGTGCACTGTGTGTGTGTGTGTCCGCATGTGCATGTGTGCATGAATATGTGTGAGCCTGAATGTATGCATATGTGTGTGCATGTGTATGTATGCCTGTGTGTATGTATATGTGTGTGCACATGTATTGAACTTTTAATAGTACAAGTTATTAAATCAAGGTGGGTTTTTTTTTGTTTTTTGTTGTTTTTTTTTTCTGTCAGAACAAGTCAGTGATCACAGTTTTGGAAACAAAGGAAATTACAAGTGTTAAAAAAATGTTTTTATAATTCCTTCTATGACTTTTCCATAAGTAACTTCTTCAGTCCCCAAACTGACTTGAACTTTTCTACCCAGGAAGCTTCTCTTCAACCAGAGAGTGGACTTGTTACTATGACTGACATCTTTCAAACATTGAAAGATTATATTGCCAAGCTAATCTATTATACTCAGCAAAGCTTTCTGTCATAACTGACAATGGAAGAAAAAGTTTCCATGATAAAATCAAGCTAAAGAAATGTATGACCACCAAGCCATCCCTACAAAAATACCAGAATGAATATTTAATATTAAAGAGAAAGAAAAACATACCTGAAAGAATACAGAAAGAAAAATTAATTATCATAAGACACTCAATAAACAATCAAAGAAAAAGTACTAAGATCCTGATCATTAAAAATTCAACAAAGCCGGGCAGTGGTGGTGCATGCCTTTAATCCCAGCACTTGGGAGGCAGAGACAGGTGGATTTCTGAGTTCGAGGCTAGCCTGGTCTACAGAGTGAGTTCCAAGACAGCCAGGGCTACACAGAGAAACCCTGTCTCGAAAAAACAAACAAACAAAAACAAAAAATTCAACAAAATGCCAGAAAAAATACACACCTCTCCACCTCTCAGTAATAACTTTTTTTTTCTCCCCCACCCACCCACTCCCGTCTTCCCTCCCTAGCACTTCCCTATACTGGGGCATCTAACACCCTCAGGCCCAAAGGTCTTTCCTCCCACTGATGGCTGACAAGGCCCTCCTCTGCCACATATGTGGCCAGTGCCATGGGTTGCTCCATGTGTATTCTTTGGTTGGTGGTCCAGTCTCCAGGAGCTCCAGGGGGTCTGGTCAGTTGACACTGTTGCTCCCTCCACGGGGCTGCAAACCCCCTCAGCTCCTTCAGTCCCTTCTCCAACTCCTCCATCCGAAACCCCACGATCAGTCCAGTGGTTGGCGATGAGCTTCTGCTTTTGTATTTGTCAGACTCTGCTGGAGCCTCTCGGAAGACAGCTTATCATGCTTTTGTCAGCAAGCTTTTCCCAGCATCCACACTAATATCTGGGTTTGGTGGCTACATATGGGATGTATCCCGAGGTGGGGCAGTCTCTGGATGGCCATTCCTTCAGTCTCTGCTCCACACTTTGTCTCCATATTTCCTCCTGTGAGTATTTTGTAATAACTCTTAATATAAATGGTCGAAATTCACTCATCGAATGACACAGCTTAGCAGTTAGATTAGAATACAGAATCCTCTTCTTTGCTATCTCCAAGAAACGCATCTTTCCATTAATGACAAACACTATCTAAAGATGAGGGAAAGGAAAAGAACTCCAAGCATTTGCAACTAGAAAACAAAAGGGCATGGTTATTCCTGCGTCCCTGGATCCCACTGGTCCCAGTGGGACCCAGTTACTCCTGGTGATGGGACAGATGTTGTGTCCTCCTCACCTCTGATCCTATCCCTGTTTGTTTTACCCAAGTGTGAGAGCAATGTTAATGAAGACTGAAACAAAATGGAATAGAAGTCAAGTGCAAGAACATTAATGGGATAAGATTGAACCTGGCGCTTCCTCTAAGGAAGAAGGGAGGAGTTCTGTGGTTGCTTTGTTGTTGTTGTTGTTGTTGCTGTTGTTGTTGTTTTCATGAAAGACTATACCCCATCTAGAAAAAAAGGTAACTCATTAACTCTCATAATGCTTTCAGCTTAATATGCTTCACTTTTGAGTAGTGTTATGTTTGTTTGGTTTTTTGTTTTGGTTTGGTTTTTTGTGCTTTTGATGACTAGTTGATACTATTTGAGTTTTGCAAATCTCCCAACTCTTTCTGATTCTCACATGGTTTGTCTTAACTAGTACCTACTTTAGCAATTGAAGTTTGGGTACCATTTTAGACATATGTAATTTTAGACATATTAAAGCATTGAAGAACTGGTGTATGAGACCCAGTCTACAGAAGGCTAAAAAGATTTTACTCCCAAGACTACAGATCACATGCATTTCTTTTCTCCCCCAGCCCCAAGGTTTGATCATTTATTTTTAAGTGGACTTAGACTTCAAAATAGGCGCTCTTAGCTCAGACAACTGATGTGCCTTGGCAATCTGTACCTGGCATTTTTATTTGGCTTCCTTCATTTTATTGGCCCAAAGTTCACATATTCTATAGCATCTTTTTTTCCCCCCTTCTCTCTGCCCATTGCTTATTTTTGGTCAAATTCTCTTATAATTGGCAAAGTTTGTAAGTATATTATGGGATTTAGCTATCTCTGCATTTTGGCCTGTTTCTGTACCATACACAATTTTGATTACCTTTAATAAGCCTCATACTAATTTATGCTCCTATATTCTATTACTGAACCATTTATCTCTGTAAAATGACCCATATTTTTCATAATTTGAAATGAGTCTTGTCTAATGTTAATATAGCCTACCAATCTTCCATTTGATTATTTATCCGCATGGAGTCTTTGCCAGTCCTATCTTCCTTTTAGATATCTCTGTGATTAGTTTTTTAACAAGAGTGCTAGAGTTATCAGGGGTTCATCTCTAAAGAAAGATGATTCTATATCTCTCAGCAGCCATTGATTGTCTATGACATTTTTATCTCTGTCTTTTAAAGGATTTCTTCTAAAATTCTCATCACTGTGGCTGTTTACATGAGAGCCTTCCTTCCCACTTTAGGCTTTTGAGTTAAGACTCTATTTCTTCTTCATCTTAGATAAAGTATCTTTACTCAGGTAGCCAGCCAAAGGCCACCTTTCCATTCACTGTCTTCTGGCTGCCTGGCTTCTGACAGGAAGTCTGGTGAGATTCTTTTGTTTATCTACACAAAAGATCACTTTAGTCATTTTTTTAATTAAAATTTCATACATGGCTTCTGTATTTTAATAATTTTCATCTTCCCTCTTCCCCATGATTTTCCCCCTCTCTCCCCCCATGTGTGTGTGTGTGTGTGTGCGCGCGCGCGTGCGTGCGTGCGTGCATCCTTAGTGTTGTTGTTACATACATGTGTTTAGGGCTGACCAATTGGGATAGAATAATCTCTCAGGAGTCTTTGTTCGGTTTCAACAATTAAATGACAAGATGACACAGTGTGGTATTTTTCTTGTTTCCTAGCTCATGGATTCCTAAGGACTTTGGATTTCAGAATTGGTATTTCTCATAACTAGATAAAGCCCTGGCTGTGACTTTTTCAAGTGAGTGCTCATCCGTGTGTTGCTGAATTCCTAAGAACACACCTCTATAGACAAAAAGACCACTGGGCATCTCTAAAATTCCCAGGTCTTCTAGTAGTTTGTGTGATTTTTTTTTTTTTTTGACTCAGAATGAATCACTTCTAAACTTATATTCTTAGGTTCCGTGATATTTTTTAATATTTTTCTCTTGGTTCTACCCAAAATATGCTTATAAAAGTAGTGGTTTCTTCATTTTGAATTTTACTGTTCTCATCCTTCCCATTTTCTCTTCATCTTCCTATTTTCCCAGCTTCTTGAACACCTGTAATATATTTATATGCTTTTTTGTCCCAGTCTTCTGATGCTATCATCTGTCCCTTGAAGTCTCTATTATTCTTCTTCCTGATTTTTAAAGCCAATTTTCTGGCTTTGGAAATAATTTGGTACTAAAACAGATATTTTGAATCTTAAGTTCTCAGATTTTTATTTGAACTGTTTTAATTTGCTTTTGGCGATGTTCCAGAAAACAATTATCAAGCATAGAATAAGTTTGATTCTGTTTTTCAAAAAAACGTTTTTAACATGATCATGGTGAGCCTCAGATAGCCTTTAATCTATGGCTAATTGTCTCCCTTTCCTGAGGACTAGATTAGTCTGTGTCTGTTTCAACAATGTCAACAAAACAGCACCCACTGAAAGGTTCACAACAGAAATTCATTCTCTTTTAGTTATAGAGAATTACAGGGGAGAAAAGCAGCTGTCACACAACCCATCAGCATGATAATGGACAGGCTTTTCTATCAATATGATGAATTCCTGTTCCTTTTCTTGTTTTTTTTTGTTTGTTTGTTTTGTTTTTGTTTTTTAACCTCAGCTTACTATATAATTCAAGTGCATCTATAGGGTCTCTTAAAAATGTCACATTCTCAAGTATATATTTGCAAAGTACATATAATACCTCCCACATTACAGCTATACCATGAGCTGGTGGTCTGTGAGCTATGGCCACAGAATTATCAGCAGAGTCTCTGTGCCATAGCCACTGTGTTGTCAGCAGGGTCTGTTCACTGGTCTACCTATTCCCTTCTCCTGTTCTTTGCCAGACACTGGTACTTTACTCTCACACTTGTGTGGATCAGCCCTTAGCAATGGGCCCAATAGGCCCAGTAGAGGTCAATACTTTTACAAATCACCATTTGGCCCTAGACAACTGCTTCTTGGTACCTCTCTGGAAATTCTAAATATAAGCTTCTGAAACTCCTGGCTCTGCCCATCTAATGCAGTGAGGCTGCCAGACTCCAATGGTATTGGAAGCCTTTCCCATTGGTCTGCTGGCACACTTGAATATAAGCAGTTCTTGTCCTTCTATTCTGTCATGGATTGGTGGCTTTTCCTTTGTAATGTCAAATGCCTCAAAGCTGTGCCTACTTTTCTTCTAGCAGAGTCTGGCAGTTGAAGGGTGGGAGGTCATACCTGATGTTATTCTATAATAGCAAAGACTGGGGATTGTCTTTTGGTGCCTTGGACTGTTTATTATTAATCTTAACAAATACTTCCAAGTCACCTATAATAAGTTTCATCCAATATGTTTTGTGCCCTGTCATTCCTTTGATATTTCCCATTTGCTTGCCAGAAACATTTCAACTTACACAAATAAGCCCTTGTTTTATTTCATCTTTTCTTTCCTCTTTCTTCCTTTCTTCTGTGCTAGGAACCCACCAGAGGGCCATGCTGAAGCTAGGCAAACCACTGATCTTCATCTCATCTTTATGTCCCCATTTTGGTGGAAAATCCTTAATGCTATTTTATAAAAACACCAGCAAAAGAATGAAATACTAGCACAGGGCAACATTTGGCAATTTATTATTAATACATTTGCCATATATTTTATTCATCGTGCTGTGTTCTGTAACAGTGCAGGGAACCAAACCTAGGATCTCAATGCACACCATTCAAATGCTCTAAGACTTAATTACAATCCCTGTCAAACCAATGTCATGTTCAACGTGATACATTTATAAATTACAGACTTTCATAACTGCCAACATAATAAGATATAAGTAACATCTCTTATCACTAAGAGACTAAGGCAGTAAATCTCTTATTGGGTATAATCTCATAACCGTAGTACAGTAATTTGGCTGGTTCATGCTATATAGATGAGCAATTGTAAAAATAGGGGTGTGGTGGTTTTAATGAGTTATACTCTAGAAGTCAATAGAATCTGTCTATTTGGTCCCCATTGGGTGATTAGTTTGGAATGATAAGGAGTTATGGCCTTGCTGGTGGAATGTGTCACTGAGAGCCAACTTTGAGATTTCAAAATACTTGCCATTTCCAGTATGTCATTCTGCCTTCTTCTTAGAGTTCCAGATGTTAGCACTCAGCTGTTCCTGCTATCATGTCTTCACTTCACCATAATGAACACTCACCCTCTGGAACTGAAAGCCCAATTAAACGCCTCCTTTTATATGTTGCTCTGGTTGGGAGCAAGAGTGAGGGCAAGACATGTACAAATCCCAAAAATCTCATCCTGAGATCAGTAGGAGCAGAACTGTTTCCATCTTGCTTTTGTGCCCGCATGTCCAGGAGCGTGTAAATCTTACAACCCCCACCTCAGCTGCCCTTGAGGTAGTTACACAGCCGGTTAACCAGATTTCAGGTTAAACACCCTCTCTCCCTGTAAGGACATGCCCAGCAAGCACCTGGAATTTCTCTTCATGCAGATGAAATGTGATCAGCACCTGGCCCTAGCCAATGAGGTACACTCACCCCCCAAACCTCTACCCAGTCCCCAAGGTTTATATAGCCCTTGTTCAGCCCCAATAAAAAGAGTTGTTTCACTGAAAGCCATCTTTGGAGAAGGCTGCTTCTCCTGTACTCATGCTGAGATCCTGTCTGCCTCACCTGCCCCCACTAAACTTCATTCCTTCCAATCCAGCCCTGTGTGCAATGGTGCTTGGAAAACCTGAGGGAAAACAGCAGACCCAGAGCAGCAGCAGAGCAGTAGCTAGAACATGGTGCTGAGATAAACTGGCAATGCCAAAATTCCTCTAAGTGTACAGCGATGGCTCCTTTATCTAAAGTATGTGCATGCCTGTAATTTTTCTAAATCCTGTGAACATGGCTTGATTGTCAGGTGGTCCTTCGCTGATGTACATCTGTCTGTGCTTTATGGTGACTTTGGTGTTCCACTTTGGCACTGCTGATTTCATCTATGATGTCATGGAGGGAGTAGTCCTCAGCAGTGCATCTCATCTCTTGGATGCACTGTCTCTTGGATTTCTTTAAGAGCTCCAGGGAGTTATCTAAATCCTGATGCATGTAAGGAGAGCTGGGCATCCCATCAGGAGGGATGGATATTCTCAAATTGACATTTCCCTATTTATTGAGGTCTCTTGGTCATTCATGGGGACCTTTGATGAACTGGGTAGAGCCATAATTGATTCTGAACCTGCACCTGAGTGATCAGTCTTGATACTGTGGGCACTGGCTGTCATCTCCAACTGTCTTAGCAGTTACTTCTAGGAGGCTAATCTTGACAAAGGAGGTAGGCATGTCATTTCAGCACTGTTCCTCAAATATAAAAGTTTGATCCTACTAGAGTTGAACTTGGGGCATAGTGAAAGTGGCTAGTGTCAACAGACCTGTGTTCAGGACAACAAGAAAAAAGAAAGAAAGAAAGAAAGAAAGAAAGAAAGAAAGAAAGAAAGAAGAAAATGAAGAAAGAAATCAAGAAAAAAAGAGAGAGAGGAAAATAGCTACCCCTTGACATTCTAAGATGTGAAAAACCGACAATTAAACCTGAGTCATACTCTTCTCACAAGAATTTTACTTTGACCCTAAAAGATGACATTCATTTTTAAAAGAGGATTGTTTAGATCTGTTTTAAGTAAAACAAAGATGTTTTTAGGATGTTGACTTTTACTAACATGTTAAAAAACTTCAATATCTCTTTCCTCAGTTTCAGTAAATTAAAGCAAAGTGGCTCCTGAAATAGGAGAGAACATGAGTTATGTGCAGTGTGCTTTGTAATGGCAAAGAAGACTGCCATGCTGTACAGCTCTAACCAAAGGATCCCCCTGTGGCCCAACCCTGTTTAGTATAACTTCAATAAAAATTGTACCCATCAGCTTTGAAGATATGATTTAGTTATTACCATTTTAAAAGACTTCTAAAAAGCCTATACATACATGACAATTACCATAAAAATAACCACAAAGCTGTCGAGTCAGTGATTTCCATGTTGGTCTCCTTAAAAGGCTATAACAGTTTCAGAAAGATTCCTGTGACCATCTGGCATAAATGAAGGCATTTACCTGTATGACATTATATAGGAATTCCAGAGAAATAAAAGTCAGTTTCCTTGTTGTTATAAAGAATAAAGTTTAGAAAAGAAAGGGCAAGACAGCACTGTTAGTGTCTGCACACAGCGTAGCTACTTCCCGTGCTATCCCCACAGCTCGCTTGGTAAAGTGATCACTAAATTAATAATTACCATGTGCCATGAAAATAACAAGCAATATCCTAAGTCACCCATAAACTGTGTATTTACAGTTTTTCTGATGATCAAATTGCAGAAGTAGATTTTTACTCACTTCCAAGTGGAAAATAAAATACCTCCCGAATACTAGAGTAAATATATAACATCTCCTGGATTTCCTCTGATAGTCTTTGATTTTTTTTTTAATAGCACAATTGAGTGACATGCAAGCGACTTCTAAAGCTTCAGTCACTTGAGGCACAATTTTTGTTATAGGTTGATTGTCACATTCCTGCTTCTATGCTTAGCCATTCAACTACTTTCATTGGGAATTCACAGTGTGATTGATGGTCAGAAACAACTGTCTGTAACACTTCACATTTATTTTGAAGCTCTGTATCACTCTTATACTTTGAATTCACATGTGTATAGGATCTATTCATATTTCCCATGCTATTCCTTTCAGTGAATAGCTACTATGTACAAATTTTAAAAACCCCACAAAACAGGAACTAAGCCTAATCATGGAAAATAGGACAATATTATGCTAAAAGTTTTATGGAAATAATCAGCTTTTCAAGATTTCGTTAGAATTTGCTACCAATACAAAACTCGGTATAGATAACAATTACAGATCCTTTGTTCTTACACTGTAGGTAAAAAAGAAACATCTATTTCATTCTTGAATCTCAATAAACAATATATCTCAAATTTCATCATCTTCCCTCAAATTGTCACAAGATCCCAGGATTTCGTCCAGGTAGAGGATCTGATAATGAGCTCCAGCAAGTGTCAGTTTTTTGCTCTCATTTCCTAATCTAACAATTGGACCATGTGATTGTTCACCATGGTATATCCACATATCCACTCATGCACAAGTCAAGCATGAACTGTGCCCATTTCTTCTCCCATCCAGGCCATTCCTCCCAGTCTCAGACAGTCTTCATCAGAATCTATACAGTCTGTAACTGGAAGAAACAGAGTAACTCCCAGCCAATACAATGCCCATTGCAATTTGTTTTTTGGCAATAAAACATCACTTAATCCTGTCTTTTATGAGCAACTGTGCTCAGCATCTCAGACTTTGTTTTCTGTATCACATGGCAGTACAGCAATAATTATGACAACTTTGAAATGCTGTGGGCTCATAATATACCATGCTTGGGTCAGGTTGATTAGATGTTGGCTAAGGGAACCACAGTGCATGTGTGCATGCATCTGTGTGTGCATGCACCCACACACTACACATATACACACACTACACATATACACACACCTCACACACACACACACACAAACACACACTACACATATACACACACACCTCACATACACACACACACACACCATACACACACAATACACACAGACACATATATAGATACATAGACACACACACACGCACACATAAACACACACTACACACATACACACACAACACACACACAGACACACAGACACATATATAGATTCATAGACACACACACACACACACACACACACACACACACACACACTAAAGGGTCAAGTAATCCTCTCAGTTTCCCAATCGCTACCCTTGCTTACTTTCCTAGAGTTCATTTACTTCTTCATTTTCCAAAACTCTTGTTTCCTATTCTGTGTGAGAGTTCACCTCTGTACTCTGCCTTCACATTCCAATCACAGACATAATTGCACTGGACTCTACCTCAAAGCCATCAACTGCAGACAGGACCAGGTCTGATTATTCAGACATGATCAGGAGGACTTTCTAGGGCTTGCTATGTTTACAAACTGCAAGTCTACTTCTATATTTGAGTGCAGGACCTTTGGCTCAGAATATAAGTCATGAAGTTTCAGTTCCATACTAGAGAAAGGTACCATTTTAGGAGAGGAGTTGATGCACAGGCTGAGGAGAAAGCCCACTCACACCAAGATGTTTCAGCCTGTACAACCATGCTCATTAGAATTAGGTGAATTAGTCAGATGCATATGCAAAGAAATGAGATTCCTGTCAGAGAGAGACAGCAATTTCTCAACTCTGTGTTCAGCAAGACAGAAATAGTGTAAATAGCCTCAGGGACAACACATTCACACACACACACACACACACACACCACATACACACACACACTGAACATACACACACATACCTCACATACACACAGACAGATAGACAGACACACACACACACACAAACACACAGACTCATACACCAAACACAGACACAAGCACACAGACACATACACCTCACACACACACACAGACACAGAGACATGAACAGACACACACACACATCTCACACACATAAACACACAGAGAGACACACACACCACACACATAAACATACAGACTCACACACCACACACAGACACTCTGCACACAGACACACACAGACACACACAGACACACACAGACACACACAGACACACACAGACACACACATTGGTAGGGAAGAGTAAACAATGAGTGTCAGGCTTCTGTTTGCTTGCTTTTTGAGATAAGATGTGTAACCCCTGCTGTCTTAGACCTTACTATATAAACCAGGTTGGCCTCAAAGTCACAGAGATCTCCTCCCACTGCTTCCCCAGTGCTGAGATTAAAGGTGAGTGCCACCAAGCCCTGCAATTGTCAGGTTTTTATAAATATTGACTCTAAAATATAAGGACGATGTTGAAAGCAGCTAAGGTAGAAAAATTTAGAGTCCAAAACACACATACAGGAAGAGAGAGAGAGAGAGACAAAGAGAGAGAGAGAGAGAGAGAGAGAGAGAGAGAGAGAGAGAGAAGAGAATAGCTCCTCACTGGAATGGAACTGTGGTTGCTTATAGTCTATTTCCACCTCCTGTCTTAGTAGCAGGCCTGATTTTCATTTCTTATTAACAGTGGGATCAACAAGGGTCAGGACTGATCACTGGACTCTCAAGAGCTATTCTGACCCTCTGACAGTTAAGTGCCATGAAAGTCTAGATTCAGCGAATGTGTGAATTCAAGTTCCCTGGGAATTATATTGGTCACTCCATGATGAGTTGTTTCATGTTTGCTCTTCCGACAACCTGATGGTCTTATCTCAGCATTGGTCACTAATGTGCAACTGTCAGCATGCTTCCAGCTCACAGGCTGAATGCATCTGGTCTGTCAAAGAATACCCCATGTGGAGTTGACTCTACAGTGGCCCCAGGGGTGTGCATACCCTTTTCCCCAAATATGTGAATGTGTTACCTTAGCATTCCAGGGGACTTTGTAGATAGATGTAGTTGGTGACACGAACATGAAATCACTGCCCTGCATTATGTGGGTGGGTCCAAGCTCTTAATAAGAATCCTTATAAGAGGTGGGTAGTGAAAGTCGGGACGTGGGAATCAAGAGACTGGAGCAATGTGAGATGGTCCATCAGACAATGGATGTGGTAGGTCTCTAGAAACAGTCACAGATACAGCTGCCTCTCAGAAGAAATGCACCATGACTAAAGTTAGAATTATAACCTCTAGGACGGTAACAGTAAATGAATGTTGCTTTAAGCTACTGTTAATACCTATTTGATTAATATGTTAAACTACCTACCAGAGACAAACACATTACAGTAATTCATGCTATGTGTGCCTGCAAACTGTTATTATTTTATTGTTTGTCTGAGGCTCCACTCAGCATGAGCTACTATATAGGGTATTTTACCATAGATTAAACACTTAGTGTAACAAGGGCTTCTCAATGGTGTACTTTTAGCAACAGTTCAGTGAATTATTAATGCTTATTTGGTCAGATAAGGCATTGAAGGAGAAATACTGAAGAATTTGCACAAAGGCAGAAAATTAATTAATTAATTGGAAAGTATAAGCAGTATAGTGCATAACTTTCACAGTAACTGTATCAGGAAGGCTGATGGAAGGGAATCCCTCATTTTCTCTATTGAGCATCTACTTACTGCCCCAATGATCTCTCTACCTAAAATCATTCTGAGAAAGATGATGTATAAAAGAGACTTCACAAGAATAAAAGAAACACATAGGGGATTCTGTTCTTGTCTACATCTTGATGGACTCCTTCAAATTTTAAGTGTAATGATTATCAAATCACAGCACCAAAATTATAGAAACCACAGTATTGGTTAGCACCTGTCTCCTACTGATGGTGCATGTGAGTAGCCCATCCAAAAGAGAGGAATTACCTAAGTTTATTGAAACCCAAATGCTGTTCACTGTTTCCACTCAGAAGCAAGAGATCTGTGTGGAGCACTGGCATTCTGGGCAAGAAGAATGCTTTTACTTTAATAAAAAAGAACATTTCTTCTGTGTCTGTCTATTCGATTCTAGATTATATCACTAGATAACATGCTTAACATTCATGTTCAATTTTACTTTGTGTTCAAAACAAATGGATTTTCTTTGAAATAAGCAGTGTTTAAAACAAATGGATATTATTGTTGCTATTTGAGACAAGGTCTTACTATGTAACCCAGACTGGCCCAGAACTTATGGAAATTCTCCTGCCTCAGCCTCTGGAGTACTGAGATTATATGCATGTGCCGTCATACTCAGCCTCAGAGGATTTTATTTTACAGGTTTGTAAAATTTCATATTAAATAAAAGTGAGATGCAGAAATATATACCAAGACAAAGATATAGAATCGAAAATACAGAAAGAGGATGAGACAAAGACATAGCAACAGATGTAGCAACATAAAGACAGGCACAGAGGCAAAGAGCAACCAAAACAAACTGAAGCAGAGACCCAGAAAGAAATGCTGCAAAAATGTGAAAGCCCTTTCTAGCAAACACTAATATCTCAGAAAATGGATGGATTTAAACTGCACATTAAATACAGAATTTAAAAAATGAATAAAGCTATTAAACCTATCGTAGCCACTGAATTTTTAATTATTATTCAATCATAGCTATTTCTCTGCAAAGTTGAAATTAATGCACAATGTCTTAGTAATCATGTCAGTTTCCATTATCAAGAGAGAAAACAGAAGAGGGCTGGAGAGATGGCTGGACAGTTAAGAGCACTGAAAGCTCTTCCAGAGGACACAGGGTTGGTGCCTAGAACCAATATGGTGGCTTACAACCACTTGAACCTACAGTTCCACAGGATCCAATGCCCTCATCTGGGCTTGGAGGCCACAGGTATCCACACAGTACACAGACATTCCAAACATTCATGCAGGCAACACTCTTGTATATATAAAATATAGCAATAATGAGATAGATAGGATAGTGAAGCAAAGGAGAGGAAGAGAGGGAGCAGCGAGGGAGAGAGGGAGGGAGGGAAAGAGGTGGAGAAGGGAAGAGATTTTGTGCCTGGCCAGACCCCATGGGGGGTCTACTGTCTTGTCGGTTCTTCTTGAGGCACTGGAGAGGGAAGAGTATCAGCGGAGGGTAAGACTTTGTCTTATGAGAAACGAGGGTAAGAGTTGGTCTTATGAGATATTTAGGCTTGCTGTACAATAATAAAAAGTTTACTTATCTGAGTCTAAGTTACCTGGCTAGTGTAGCTGACCTGCCTTCTGTGGTCCTCAGGCCAGAAACAGCTGTTTCTAGCGCTTACCACCTCTTCCTCAAACTGCAAAGGATTAAGTAAATAGCCTTTGTACTCTCTGAGCAGGAACTGCTCAGCCCTAACTTTCAGCTTGCTAGTAGGAAGTCACAGGAAGGAAAAGAAACACTTTAAAAAGTGATTACAGAGTATATTACTAAATTGTAAAAAGTTTCCTATTAAAGCTATCTAAGAATAAAAGGGGGAAAGTGGAAAGATCCTAAGTAGGGAAAAAATTCTTCTCAGTCCCTTTGTCCTCAGTACTTATACATCTTTCAGAATACATGATCACATGTTTAAAAGTTTATCACAAGTTCACACACAAAATCAAATCATAAATTGAAATAGAAGTTTAGAGCAGAGAATGTTTACCTGCATATCCATTAGGGGTAATTATCTAGATAAACATCCATCACCTGTCACAGCTCCACAGGTTCATTATAAATTGAAAACCATAACAAAGTTATTAGTGAAGTTTTATATAGATAAACCCAGTCAATATTTTATCTTCTGTCCTAACACCTATAATAAATCGGTAGTTCCCTTTTTATGACCTTTAGTTAATTGTTTTACAACCTCTTGGAATGTGCTTTGACTAGGAGAAAGTCTGGTTACTATCTAAGAGCAATTAACACACCAAAGACTGGCAGAGTTCTCACTGCAGTTTTGACTAGCAGTAAAGGACCTAATAGCAATCCTACCTACTATAAAAGAGCTTAATAATCACTGATATAATTTTAAGAATTCTTATAGGATCATCATTAAGACTTAAGAAGTCATCTATTTTTCTACATAGCATCACTACAAGTCAGTATATGTTCGTAGATCTGCAGAGATCTGCTCAAAAGGGGTGGGTTAAAACCTAGTTATTGTTACATATGTGTAATAATAACAGGAAAACCATATTAATACAGTAATATTTCCTAAAATAAATTCTCTTATGGCCTTGCATTGTAAGAGCGAATCTGTCACAGATAATATTATAATCTGAGGCAGGCCATCTCAGGAAGATCACCTGCTAGTTATTAGTTTGTCCTATTATGAGTCCAGACAATTTTGAATGTTAAAAGCATTAAAAAATAGGTATCATTAAGAATGACTTGATGGGCTAGAGAGATGTCTCAGTGGTTAAGAACACTGTCTGCTCTTCCAGAGGTCCCGAGTTCAATTCCCAGCAACCACATGGTGGATCACAACCATCTGTAATGGGATCTGATGCTCCCTTCTGATGTGTCTGATGACAGCTACAGCGTACTAATACAAATAAAATAAATAAATCTTTTTTAAAAATGTCTGAAGTATCCTTCTTGTTAAGCTTCATATGGTCTGTGAGTTGTATAGTGAGTATACTGAACTTTTTTGCTAGTATCACTTACCAGTGAGTACATACCATCCACAAGGTACAAACCAGACCTTTTGGGTCTGGGTTACCTCACTCAGGATGATATTTGTTATTCCCGTCATCCATTTGCCTGCAAAATTCATGAAGTCCTTGTTTTTAATAGCTGAGTAGTATTCCATTGTGAACCACATTTTCTGTATCCATTCTTCAATTGAGGGACATCTGGGTTGTTTCCAGCTTCTGGCTATTATAAATAAGAAGGCTGTGAACATGCTGGATCCTTGTGATATGTTGGAGCATCTTTTGGGTATACACCCAGGAATAGTTTAGCTGGGTTTTCAGGTAGAACTATTTCCAATTTTAGGTGGAACTGCCAGATTGATTTCCAGAATGGTTGTACCAGTTTGCAATCCCAACAGCAATGGAGGAGTGTTCCTCTTTCTCCACATCCTCACCAGCATCTCTTGTGGACTGGGTTTTTTTTTTTTTTTTATCTCAGCCATTCTGATTGGTGTAAGGTGAAATCTCATGGTCATTTTAATTTGCATTTCACTGATGGACTAAGGGTATTGAACATTTCTTTATGTGCTTCTCAACCATTCTATATTCCTCACTTGAGAATTCTCTGTTTAGCTCTGTACCTCATTTGACTTCTTCCTTGGGTCCCTCAAAGGGATCGCCCTCTATGTCTTGGAGCACTTTTGCTTGATGTTGCAAATAGAAGCTCAGGAAAGAAAGCATCTAGCTCCTTCTGACCATACAGTATTTGCCCTTAAATCATTTAAAATTCCTCCTGTGAATGCTGTAAATGTAATTATATTATTTCTAAGTTTTATGTCCTATCATAAACATTACTTTGCTGTTTTAACTGTGTTCTTTACTAAAAATAAAATTAGAGGAGGAGCAGGGGGAGGAGGGCAGAAGGAGAAGAAAGAAAGGAAGGAAGAAAGAAGTTCCTTAAATAGCTAGTCACTACAGATAGCACACAGCTGACTACATTGAAAATAACTTTAAATTCTTTGATCAAAATATGTAGTAACTTGCAGTAAACATCTAGCCTTATATACACTGTATTTAAATAGAGTAGACAGACCTTTCCCAATTTTAGAGATCCTGTATGTCACTATATTGCTTGGAACAAATATGGTATTCATGACAACTAGTTGTCATCTAGATGAGTCAGGAACACATACTTGTCATTCTGATATACAACTTAAGTGCCTGGGATCATTACATGGGTGTGATTTGTTCTTTACATTTTAATGGTTCTTATGGATATGCAATGTAGTGAATGGTTACTGTAATTAATTTCCATTTCCTTAATTACTTTACCATCCATACATGCTCAGTTATTCATTTCCTCCAACTTTTTTACTCTTTATTATTGATCAGTTTCAATCACCATTTATTTTAGATTAAAAAAAATCTTATTCAGACATGATTTGTTTTTAACATTCCTTCTACTTTCTTTGGTGGTATTTTCTGACTTATATAATGTTATTTTAAAAAAAAAATAGTTCACCCAACAACACCAGATGCTTACAACAATGTGGGAGAAAAGAAACTGTTAGACATGCTGAGGGAAATGAAGTATAACTACCATATGATCCAGCTGTACCACCTCCAGGCATAACTCAAAGACTTTGAGTCACCGTACCACAGGGAGACCTGCTCGATCGTGTTTATTGCATCATTGTACACAATAATCAGCTTGGGTGTCATCATGTGATTGTATAGAGAAAATATTGTATACAAATACAGTGGAATTTTATTCAGCCATAAAAGGGTGAAATTGGCCGGGCAATGGAGGCACATGCCTTTGATCCCAGCACTTGGGAGGCAGAGGCGGGTGGATTTCTGAATTCGAGGCCAGCCTGGTCTACAGAGTGAGTTCGAGGACAGCCAGGGCTACACAGAGAAACCCTGTCTCGAAAAACAAAAAACAAAACAAACAAACAAAAACAAAACAAAAACAAAACAAAAACAAAAAAAAGAAAGAAAAAAGGGTGTGTGTGTGTGAAATTGTGTCATGTTTATATAAAATGATGTAATGTAATTAGAAATCATTACATTCAGAGCTCATTATAGTTACACAACCTGTGTGTGTGTGTGTGTGTGTGTGTGTAGACATAAGTGTTGAGTTATTGTATAATATATAGGCAATGGATAACAATATTCACAACCCTCTAGGTGTTACTTTATCAACTAGTGCCAGGATTCCAAACAGTCTCATTGAGGAATGAGTTCGATATTCATGACACATCATTTCCTAACACAAAACAAACATGTCACAGTTGGTATCTATAGAAACTCATAGGAATATGGAGTTCACAGTAACAGCCTGTAACGTTTAGTACAGCAGTTGATGGAATGTTTTGGTAGTCCAGGCTGAGTGTCAGCTCAAACACAATAATGAAATATTTTGACCCTTTGCTTTCTTCGTTAAGATGTGATGGAAAGAAAGTCATACCTTTACCATTCAAGAGTGAGGTCATGGAAAAGTTTTCAAAATAGCTAATGCTGTAGTTATTTTTGAAGTATATAACTGGCTTACATACAGTAAATTAAGGCACAGGCAGCTTTGTTAATCACATTGGCTCCCATGGCAAATAAAATGAGAACAGCTGTGGTATCCAGATATCAGACTCTACAGTTTTGTATTTAAAAAGTCACTGAATTTTATAATACCTGCCCCCAAGCTATGTGGTTATAATTGTCAAGAATGAGAAGTTAGAGTGAATAGTCATTAGTAATCAATCTTATCTAATTTCTCAGTCTTAGGGTCTCAACTTTTCCCAGCACAAAATCGGTGACTTAGTGACTTCCGTAGAAGTAAATGCGATGCTTTTATAAAAAAGACTTCATTTATTTTATTTTATTTTATTTTATTTATTATTTAATTTCATTTATTTTATCTGTAGGAATGAGCCTTTTGCCTGCAAGGAAGTGCACACTGCATGCTTGTCTGGAACCTGCAGAATCAGAAGTTGGCACTGGATCCCCTAGAACTGAAGTACTGGATAGTTGTGAGCTACCTTATGGATGCAGTGCTTGTTTCTCCAGCTCCCTGTCTCTTCTTAAATGCATTGCTACACTTATTGTGTGTGCATGTGTGTGTGTGTGTGCTTGCGAGTGTATGCATGTACATAAATCATGATCAAGAAAACCATCTATTTATCTATATTTACACTACCTATCCTTCCATTCTCTGAGAGCCATGAGAATTGCAATGACCAAAATTCTAGGATAGAGCCAAGACAGAGATAAGACCAGGAAGACGTGAGGAGATAGATTCATGGTACCTGAGCACAGGTAACCAGCCATGTGGCAGAATGTAGGTTAAAATAAATGGGTTATCTTTAGTTATGAACAAATCATAGTAGAGCCTAGCTGTATGGCCAAGGCATTTGTAAAAATATTTTGAGTTTTATTTCTGGGAGCATGGGGCTATGGCCGGAACCAGGCCTAACTTCTACATTTCCCAATTTTAGAATTTTACATATTATTATTTGCTTAGAGAAGGAAAGAGTAGATATGTGAATATCAGATATGTGAATATCAGTATTTGAAAGTCAAGTCCATATTTTCAGGAAGAAACATTCAGTATATATATATATACCATTTACTAGAGGAGGCTAAAGTTCTCAGTTAGAATAGCTTCTCCTATTGCCAACCTATGTCACTTTGATTCTCTAGAAAGAGTTCCCAGGATGATGAACACTAGGATGGGGAAGAGGTATTGGTGCGTGTGGAAGAGCGGCAGCAGCAGCAACAACAAATATATACCATTCACGTTTCTTGTTTCTTAGATGGAGCAGAACCTCTGATAAGAAGATTGTACTCATTTGGTTTTTATTTCTCACTATATAATAGAGAGCAAAAGATTATTGTCTTGTGAATGAGCAACTTAGCTATCAGGGTTTAAATGATGTATCTTTCTAATTTAAAGTAAAACACAAAACATGAGAAAAATGTGTCAATGATTCGAACAAAGGATCATGCAGCTCTCAGAATTTGTTTTCTCTTAAACCATATTCATCACTGCTCATACCCCAAAGCTCCTCCCAGTCTGTAATGAATCCACTTTGTGGGCACTCTAAAGAGTCACATGATTTGGTACTTGAAATGGGTAAAAGAAGAAAGAAAGAAAGAAAGAAAGAAAGAAAGAAAGAAAGAAAGAAAAAAGAAAGAAAGAAAGAAATTCATCTTCCCTAACCACATAGCATAATGCCACCGATTCATGGGAATTTAAATGAATTCTGTGGTTTAATACACCAGACTTACTCATGTCCATTTTCATCCAAGATCCTTATTCTCTAAGGTTCTTGGTCCTATTGAAACATTACAATATCTAAACATATTGCAATGTTAATACCCAAGAGAAAAGCCATTACAGGTATGCTGGTCACATGATCAGTGGGGTACAGTTTTATTTGTTACTGTTGTTGTTTTGTTTTGTTGTTTCTGTTTTTTTTTTTTTTAATAAATTGTCACGTCCTTCAAAAGAAAGAAGGAAAGAAAGAGAGAGAGAGGGAGGGAGGGAGAGAGGGAAGCTGGGTAGAAGGAAGGAAGGAAGGAAGGAAGGAACCAAAAAGAAATAGTCCTTTCTTTGGACAGACCACCTTCAACTGGCAGAATTGGCTTGGAATTAGTTCTGCAGGCGGTTCTAAGCCTTCATCCCACTCCAGGGAACCTTTACACAGCTCTATCTCAGACTTCTGCATTTAACTGCTTCCTAAAGATCCCCATCTACATTTTTAAAGCCTTATGCAGAACACACCAGCTCCCTCTATCCTTGGCCCTCACCATCCGTGCAATTTCTTCATACATTCTGACAATTTTCACGCCAGACACAAGGACAGTTACCACCAAATTAAAAATCTGGGGGTGTGGGTGTGTGGGTGAGGGGCTCCCAGGGACAAGAAAAGTAAGCAAGAAAAAAGTAAGACTAACTTACATGGGCTTTATGTTGTTCTAAATGTTTCCCTTTTAAACAACTTGTACATTGAAATAGGGAGTCAAGGAAAGTAACCAAAATTCTCAAAGATTAATGAAAACCCAGGAAGGTTGGAGGCCCTGACTCATACTTTGAAAGAGACAAAAGTCTAGTAAAGTTAATAATATCCCAGAGCATAGGGAATGTACTGTGTGAAAAAAAGCAGAGTAGTTAGGGAATAGAAATGTAAATTCTATTTTATTAAGCATGTACACAGGCAGTACTGGGAGATAAGGGTAGAAATTAGGTGAATTTGGGTCATGATATATAATGCCTTTTTTGAAACAAGTAGGGGAATCTATAATTAATTCTGAGAGAAGGAGTCAGGGAAATTACTTTGCATATTTTGAGGCCTAATTAAATCTCTGGCTAAGAACATAAATCTTTTTTCAGCACCCAAAAATTAGACTTCCCAATATCTAACCTTCCAAATGTACCTCCCAGTAAGAATATTTCAAATTATGACTATAACACAAATTAAAAAAAAAAAATCATGTGCCCCATTAGCCTCATTAATAAGTTATAAGCATCTTTGGCATGTGCATTTATTACCTATGTCCCAAACCATCTAAATGTTTCCTAAGAGAATATATCCAGTAAGTGTTAATTATACTGAGTATACTCTCTGGTTTGGTAACCATCAGAACACTGGTATTCAGCAGAGCTCACCTAACTCTGAAAGTATCCCATCAGTTTGTGCCCTTTCTCCTTGAAATTATACAAGGCTCCTCCAGGTCTTGTAGTCTTCTGGGTCATTAGAGGTCATTAGTCTTCCCTATAAATTTATAAAATTTATAGAATTTTATAAATATGTCTATATGACTTTCCTGTCTTCACTTTGTGGTACAGGTAATGCTCACTAACAGTTGTGAGCCTGGCACCACTGAGAATTGAATCTAGGCTTACTACATTCTGATTCCTCCTGCCATGCTGCACTTACAATGCACTTAAGACTCCATTGTGCATTCATGATTTTACTAAACAGTCCCAATTGTTTCCTATTAGATGTATCCATTTGTCTGAGGTTTAAGAAACAGCTCCTAGATTGCTGATTTTCTTCTATATCTGCTTTTAGGAGATGATACTACTTTATCAGCAAGCTGCCATTTCTGCTTTATAGAGAAGGTAATCATGGCTGTCTTCCCAAAATTGCTGTCCTACATGATACAAGAAATGAAAGCTCCAGGAACATCTACACACAACCAGGTCAAATGCATCCACTTGATAACTTCAAATAAAGCTTAGGTATAAAACACTGAGAAAGATTATGTACTTGTGTATAATTGCCCAAGTGCTGCCTCATCAACTTCCTTCATTAATGTAAGTGCTGTTAGCACCTAATTAAATTTATAAAAACAAAAATTTCCTGAGCACTTTTACTGCATAAAACACATTCTTGGGCAGTTTAGAAAAAGAAATTAAAAATGTAGATATGCTTACTTTGTTATTATAATTAAATATTATTTTCAAGTGATCAATATTCTGTTTATAATTTTTTCCTCTCAGCATCGTAGTTTCTCTAATGAAAGCCGGGTATTTGAAACTCAGTTTAGGTTATTACAGATGTGAATAGCAGACATTTTATTTCTATGTCTTATCCATTACCTCTCCAGCATGGTATTAAAGATTCTGCTAAGGAAATGTGATATGAAGAGAATAACCAGACCTGGGAGACACAATAAAAGTAGATGAAGTCATTCTTACCCTCAAGGTTCCTGTGCTTAATCTGACTTTTAGTCTTACTCTTTGGAACTAGAAGAGAGCTCTTACTTGAGTTAAATTATTACTTACTTCAATGTGCTTTTTGTCCTAATATCTTCATTTTATATAAAATAAAACACTCCCTCAGAAGAAGGGGAAAAATAGGAGTTCAACTAATAGCTAAGTGAAACTACTTAGACATTAAAGTAGTTACCAGGAACCCTGATCTCTGTTGTCTTTCCATATGTTACGTCTACTTAGTGTCAGCTTAGATGAAATCAGAGGCAATGGATTCCCATAAACTCAACGTGCCCAGAGAGAAGACATTGGAAGTCAGGGGGACTAAGGTGAAAAACACACATACATTCATCCCATGACCCCGCCAACTCCATTTTGACAAACTCAAAATGAGACAACTCCAGAAACATCAAAATCAACTTATGTTTTAGAGTCTTTATTGCTGTTATAAAATACCACTACCAAAAGCAAGTTGAAGGGCAAAGGGTTGAATTCATCTTACAGATCGTAGTACATCATCCAGGCAAGCCAGGGTAGGAACTCAAAGCAGGAACCTGGAGGCAGGATCTGATGCAGAGGCTGTGGAAGAATAATGCCTACTCACTTGCTCTCCATGACTTGTTGAGCTTTTCTTATAACACCCAGGACCACTTGCCCATTCCATGGCACCTACCACACTGAATCACTTACCCATGGGTGGCACCTTCCACACTGAGCTGTGTCCTTGCATATCAATCTTTAATTTTAAAAATGCACTATAGGCTCGATGACAAGCCAATCTATTTGGAAGCATGTTCTCCCCTCAAGTTATCTTTTCCAAGATGACTCTAGCTTGTTGACATGAAACTAACTGGCAGATTTGGTCCCTTGTCAACTTGCCACACAAATATATCATTACTAAACTATAATTTTTTCTTTCTTGTTGATCCCAAGATGCCACACTAATAAATATTACAAAATAAAACACATTAAAACTTGAAAGTCTCATAGTCATTAAAAATTGAAAAAATTTAAAATTTCAGTCTCTTTAAACTATCCAAAGCCTCAGACTATTCTAGTCTCCCTAAAATAACAAAAGCTCTTTAAAAGTTCAGTTTCTTCACTTTGGGATCCTAGTAAAATCAAAATAGGTTGAATCCTTTCTTATTTCAAAAGAAAGGAACCAGGGAATAGTCACCATGAAATCAAAGAAACAAAGCCCAACAGTATGAAGCTCAGTGTCAGACTTCTGAGATTCATTCATGGTTTTCTGGGTTTCTCTGTCTTGAGTCACTTCTCTGACTCTACCCTCTACAAGACACATATAGCATTTCCTAGACTCAGGCCAGCTCCACTGCCTGGGTCTTGCAGGCCTTGGCAGTAGTCCCATCACATTGGTTTCTCTATAATGCTCTGGTCTCCACTGCAATCAGGATGCACTTTCACCAACAGGTCCTCCTGGGTTCTCATCAGGACCTGTAACCCTGCCACATGATGCAAAGCCTCAGCCTCTCTCTCTCCATGACTTCAATTCTAGGTCTTTTACTATAATTGAGGAGGCACATTCTCTGATGATCTCTCCCTGACTCTCTTCAGGGACTCCAATTCAGCTCTATTGCATAGTATCACATGGAGGGACTCACGGTTCCAGCTGCATATGTAGCTCCAACTGACCAGACACCACAGATTCTTCTTTTTATTGGTTATTTTATTTATTTACATTTCAAATGCTATCCCTTTTTCCGTTTCCCCTTCGAAAATCCCCTATCCCATCCCCCTCCTCCTGCTTCTATAAGGGTGCTCCCACACCTATCCACCCACTCCCACATCACTGCCATAACATTCCCCTATGTTGGGGTATCAAGCCTCCACAGGACCAAGGGCCTCCCCATTGGTGTCAGATAAGGCCATCCTCTGCTACATATGCAGCTGGAGCCATGGGTCCTTTCATGTGTACTCTTTGGTTGGTGGTTTAGTCCCTGGGAGCTCAGGGTGGTTGGGGAGAAGTCTGGTTGGTTAATTTTGTTTGCTCTTCCTATGTAGTTGCAAACCCCTTCAGCTCCTTCAGTCCTTCCCCTAACTCTTCCATTGGAGTCCGCATGCTCAGTCCGGTGGTTGGCTGTGAGCATCTGCATCTGTATTGGTCAGACTCTGTCAGAGACTCTCAGGCAATAGCCATACCAGGCTCCTGTCAGCAAGCACTTCTTGGCATCAGCAATAGTATCTGGGTTTGGTGGCTGCAGATGGGATGGATCCCTAGG
This sequence comes from Rhynchomys soricoides, assembly GCA_019843965.1. Taxonomy (NCBI): domain Eukaryota; kingdom Metazoa; phylum Chordata; class Mammalia; order Rodentia; family Muridae; genus Rhynchomys; species Rhynchomys soricoides. Next base: position 6,382,251 of record JADRCH010000082.1, on the reverse strand, counting down.
TGGGGCAGTCTATGGATGGCCTTTCCTTCAGTATCTGTTCCACTCTTTGTCTCTGCATTACCGTTAGACAGGAGCAATTTTGGGTTAATATTTTTGAGATTGGTGGGTGGCCCCATCCCTCAACCAGGAGCCATGCCTAACCACTGGGTATGGTCTTTACAGATTCTCTCTCTCCTTTGTTGGGTATTTCCGCTAATGCCATCCCTGTTGGGTCCTGGGAACCTCATGCTTCCCTGGCATCTGGGACTTTCTAGTGGCTACCCCTGGTTCCTCATCCCCCACTGCTACACTCCAATTTCCTGACCCTCTGTGCTTCTCTACTGTCTCCTCCCACACCTGATCCTGCCCCCCCTTTCCCTCCCTCCCTCTACCTCCCATGAGTATTTTGTTCCCCCTTCTAACTGAAGCATCCAAACTTTGGTCTTCCTTCTTCTTGAGCTTCATATGGTCTGTGATTTGTATCATGGGTATTCCAAGCTATTTGCTTAATATCCACTTATCAGTGAGTACATACCATGCATGTTCTTTTGTGTCTGCGTTACCTCACTCAGGATGATATTTTCAAGTTCCATCCATTTGCTTGTGAATTTCATGAAGTCATTGTTTTTAACAGCTGAGTAGTATTCCATTGTGTAAATGTACCACATTTTCTGTATCCATTCCTCTGTGGAGGGACATCTGGGTTGTTTCCAGCTTCTGGCTATGATAAATATGACTGCTATGAACACAGTGGAGCAGGTGTCCTTGTTAAATGTTGGAGCATCTTCTGGGTATATGCCCAGGAGTGGAATATCACAAGTCTTTAAAGGACTCTAAGAAAGCTTCCTTCCTTCGGAAACTTCATGAGTTCCCACCATCCACATTACTCTCAATACTCTTATCTTTTCAAGCTACCACAGAGCAGCCCACTGAGCTCTGAGCACTCAGTGTATTTTCCAGGCTAAATGTTTCAAAATCCTTCTACAATCCTGCTCAAAATATATTCTCCTCTGTCAGAACAAAACTTCAATCTCTGGTTCCAGTTTTTGGTCTGTTAGGATTTCTACTGCAGTAATAAAGCACCATGATGAAAAGCAACTTGGGGAGGAAGGGGTTTGTCTCACCTTACAGCTTGTAGTTCACATTCTGGTGAGTCAAGGGGGCAGCTCAAAGCAGGAACTGAGAGAGAGGCCATGGAGGAGTGTAGCTTATTGGCTTGTTCCTTATAGCTCATTTGGCCTGATTTCTTAAAGCACTTGGACCACCTTCCCACGGGGAGGGGCATGGACCACTATGAGCAGTATTCTCCCAGATCAATCTTCAATAAAAACAAACTAAAACAAAAGCAAAACACCAAAAAAAGAACAACCAACCAACCAACCAAAAACCCAAAACCCAATGGTTTGCCCACAAGTCAAGCTAGAGGGAGCATTTTGTTATCTGAGTCTCCCCTTCCAAAATGATTCTAACTTGTGTCACCTTGACCTAAAGCTAGCTAGCACCTCTGTGACTGAAAGGCTACTGACAACGTACCTCAGACTGAATGAAGTATGTGGAATGTAGGTCTCTTGTCCATAGGTCCCCTGGCCATCTAGCAGCCATGATATGCTTATGAGACTCATGGGAGTCTGTGTGGCAGTTACTTTAAACTTCATGACAAGAAACTTTTGAAGAGTGTTCTGTCTAGAAGCACATCGGGCAAGAGTGGTGACCACAGCTAGAGTGGCTGTTAGGAGGGTTCTCTGGCAGAGTTAAGGCAGTGCCATCATCTGCTTCTGACCTCATGTGTCTCAAGTTGCTATGGGAGGTTTTGCTGTAACCACAGGAAGCATCAAGACACCAGATTTCTTAGAGCTGTTATGTACATTTACCATATCCACTTAGAAAGGACATGAGTCCAGTTCAGCCTTAGCTGCAGCAGTGTTTCAGAATAGTTTATGTGTTTATATAAATATTATCTATGTATGTCTAAACACGTGTAGATCTGTGTTTTATATTGAATCATTCTGCTGTGAATATAATTATTTTGTATTTAATCCTATAGAAACTGAAGTTACTATAGGATTACAGTTAAAGTTATTGACGTTTAAATCAAATAGAGACTGCTGCATACAAATGTTCACCTAAAGTAGGCAGGCATTCAGGGGCTTAGTGGTAGGGGACTTACCTAACATGTAGAAGGCCCTGTGTTCAAGCTCCAGCACAGGTATACGAATTATTAATTAATAGCACATATTCAGTCTCCCAATTTAGGAGTAATGACTTAATTGGCAGGTATGGCTTTTATATAACTAATGATAAAATATTTCATTTCAAATGTAACAGCTTCTAATTTCTCTGAACAGAGAATACATTACTGTAGACCCTTGACATTTTCAAAGACTAGATCCTACCACTTGTAAACTGCACTTTTTGCTTACCATTTGGGAAATAGCATGATAATATAGTAATATATGCTCTAAGACCTATTTCCACAAATAATAACTAGAGAAAATAGTATATCATGGTCTGTGTCTATGAGTTCATCCAACCTTGTTCCCACCACCACCTCTTCCTTTACATATTAGTCTAGTTTACAATTTGTGTTTTAGCAAAATGCTAAACCATCACACAATATTGATTTACAATCAACTCCACAAATGTTTAAACTAAAAGAAGTATTCTGGCTGGTTCTAGATTCTTCTTAAACTTTTTACTTTTCAGAGGTTTGTAGTTACAAGGACATGCCTCATTGCTAAACTACCACATCAGAAAGCACGCTGCACACTGACCCCTTTCAGTAGAAGTCATTGGTTGAAAAGATAAGACAGAGAGTACAGTATTCTAAATACACTTTAAAGAATACAAAATGCCACACAGACACTGGATAATCTTATAGTTTTGTGTTTATTTATTATCTACACAGCATTTTTCTGTCCTATCAATGAACAATTTCCAAGTATTTACTTGGAGAGTTCCTAAAACTTTTACACAATACTGAATGAGTGAGGTCACAGTCACAAAGGCATGGATTCACATTCTGGATTCAACAGACTCAAGTTCTGAATGCAGTATTAAGTGACTACAACTGAAATGTTAAGTGCCACGTTTGAAATTGCCAGTCTACTTGAGGGGCAAAGTGATGAATCAGAGAAAGGTTTGACAGCATGACTCAGGAGGACCGCACAGGAGAGAGAGCCTACTTAAGAGCAGTACAGGGAAAGAGAATCAATCAATTCAGTGCAGTTGAGTTCAGTTGAGTCAGGGCAGTCAGTACAGTTCCGTTCCTGGAATTCAGAAGTGGACTTTCCAAGCAGAGCAATTCAGTCAGAAGCCAAGAGAGGCCCCTTTGAATCAGTCTGCTTGGAGGCGGGTATTAAACCAGAACAGCTGAGTTGAACCAGCCAGCCAGAGTTTAAGAACTTCAAAGAGTGAGCTTATTCAGCAGTAATCCTCCGAGACAACAATCACATCTCTTGGGGAGAGAAGACAAAGAAAAAGAGAAGGCAAGAGGAGAGACTATTGAAGATCAGCGAGAGAAAAGGGTGATTGTGGCATGCGTGCCTGTGTGCGTGCGTGCATGCATGTGACAATTTCACTGGTACAGTTTTACAGAGACAGGTTGCAGGGACAGCAAGTTAAGACACAAGTGAAGACAGAACAAGCCAGAATATACCGTCAAAGTTAATATGAGACAAAACACAACAATTCACTGAGAAGCCAAGAGATGCCAGATTGAATCAGCTTGGAAAATTAGATTGTACAGAGGCTACAAGCTTCCAGGCTTAGGCCTAGAGATACAACAGTGAAGGAACCGCTCTGGTCTCAGCCCAAGCAGGGTACTCGCACAGCTGGAGTACGGCTCTCTTCTCATCCTGTCATCTGAGGAAATAAAGGTGAAATTTAAAATGAGCACTGTGAACTATTATCCTCTGGCCAATGATCCAATCTAATATATCAAGTTGCAGTGATTTCAGAAGATCATCTTAAAGCATGTTAGTAAAGGACTCTGACCATGACTTTTTTTTTTCTCATTTATCATATGTTTAGAAAATCCCAGGAACAGTAATGCAGCACCATCGCCATCATTTTAGCCTAGTAATTTGCTGGTGGTAATCTTACATTGGAAGAGATTTCAATTTAAAAAAAAAAAAAAAAGGAAGAAGAAGTTGGGCTGTTTTAACTTTCTTGTGCATAACAGATTAATTCTTGTGCTTCTAGAGGCACTATACTTTGGAGTCAATATTAATCTGAAACACTCCTGCCATATGGAATTCGATCACTGGTAACTTTCCACCACCCTCCTTTGCCAAGGTTTGAAATTATAATATCTTTATATTTTGTTGTCTTTTGCATTGTTTATTTGAGACAAGATCTTGCTCTATACTCCAAGATGGCTTGGAACTCAGAGATCCTCTTGTCTTGGTATAAACATAAAAGCTCAGGGACTGGGTGGGCATATCTCCTTGCTTATCCCTCCCCCCCGCCTCGCCCCCAAACTCCAGGCTGCCATCAGATCCTCAGTGATCACAGGACCCTAATGGGAAACAGAGATGCTGAAATTTGCACTGAAGGAGGCTTCCCAAGTAGAGCTTAATTACACAACCTATAGAGTTCCTGTGTGATATAGGAAATCCTTCCTTGATTCATAAGCAGGTTCCTCAGTGAGTTTTGTAGGTACCAACAATTTTAATTTGGTATAAATTGTTATCCAGAGAGAGACTACACATCCAGAAATAGGTAAATTAGAAAATAATCAAATTATCAAATCAGAACTTAATTTATGCTAGCATCAATTACCATTACCATATGGCTGGTTAAAAAAAAAAAATACATGCCAGAATTTGAGTCTTGACCAATGTAACCAAAGCACCTACTGTTTTTTTCCCTACACTAGAATCTAACAAACAATGCTAACCAGGAGCAGACTCATTGTACACGATAGGTACCAAGAAGGAAAATAAAATGATAACACATCCATGCATTTTAGTAAATTCTTAAATGAAACATTCTACATGGGAAGCTGAGCACAGTGGTTCACATCTAAATCCCAGTTCTTCTGAGGTTGGGTAGGAGGAGGATCAGAACTTCAAAGTGCTTAGCTCTATTCACATGTGTTAAAAGTCCCAGCCTGGAACTTTTGAGATGTTGTCTCAAGAACAACTTTACATTTGAAAATGATAGTCAACTGAATCAATGTATTTACTTACTTTATGTATGTTATTTATGATTTGTTTTTCTGTTAGAGTTGTTTACTCTCAAAGTAGTGGATGCCTTTCCCTTCACACCCGAGGAGCGCTAGATGAGGTAATTCACATACTGACTAAAATTCCTAATAGTATCATTCCAGCTATAACCTGGGCTTGTGAGAGCTACAGGCATCTTTGTATGTCACTGCTATTCTTGTGACTACAGAATATTTACAATACAACTGGATGTTCCATGGTCTTGGAAGTCAAATAAGTGCTAGTTGAGATAGCCATTACATGTGTATTTAGAAAAGGAGTTTGTATGGATTAGAACCTAGGTTCGGATGTGCATTCAAAACCCTAGGTCACAGCTGCTTCCACTACTAAGTTAACTGAAGTTTGTGTGGATAACCCGACTCCCTTGTAGGCCACTATCCCCGCCTAAAGCATCACCACAATGAATTGTCATCTTCTCTTCAATTTATTTTCACTCTAAGATTGTAACTAGCTGGATTTTGTTTCCCATATACCCTACAAGCTCCTATCACTATGGTGTAAACCACCTACTAAGAGCCATAATTGCCAATCCTATCATAGTATTAAAATGAAACTTCTCAGCCTTTGTAACTTGTTAAAGAATCAGTCTTATTTTTCCCTAAGATGAGAAACACTTGTAAACTCAACGGGTTGCTTTAATTGCTGGTCTACCACTCAACATTTTACCACAATGTCAACTGGAGTGTAAAATTATGATTACATATAATTATGCATTGTTACATGAATGACTGCTGGACAATCCCTACGTCAAGGTCAGGCTCCTTAAATATCTAGCTTCCCTGAGCCAGAAGTAAATTAGCAACCGTACCGAGTTTTCCTCAGGCCCTCGCTGTACTTACTCTTAAGTCTTACTCCATTTTACTTATTCATACGTATTTGCAGAACTTCCACAACACCTGACAGTCATTTATCTCAATTAAGCCGCACCTCTGCACATTGAGGAGCATGCTGCAATTCCGGTGACATGGCGGATGATTCACAGGATGTGCAACATGTCTAGAGTGCCCTGACTGTATCAGAATACTCCAGTAATTCTAAATGCTGTATTAGGGCCTGTAACAAACTGATCTTTTCGTTTTAATAATTTCTTTTTAACTTTGAGATTATAATTATATCACTTCCCCCTTCCTTCTCCTCCCTCCAATCCTCCACTGACCTTACTTTTTCCAAATTCATGGTCTTCCTTATTTGAGTGTCTGAGTGCGCATGTGCATGCACACACATAAATATATAAATGCAACCTACTTTGCCCCATAGAGTAACTCTGTCCATATCCAAAACCAGTTGGTTTTGGATAACCAATTTGTGTGTTCTTCTCTGGGGAAGACAGTATTTTTCCAACTCACAGAATTCCCCACTTGTCTATGGCTGAGGCCTCCTGAGCTTTCCCCTGCCTGCATTAGTTTGTCTCTTGGTATCATCCAGAAGTTACACCTTAATTTCAAGTTTAAATTCTACACAAGGTTTGGATTATTCTGTCAGTGAATGCTAAAACATTCACCTCCACATACTCAATGTTCTGTACTCTTGTAAAGAATGGTACCCTCCATGTATGTGGTTCTTTGATCAGGGTTACAGTAAAAATCTGAATTATTTGGGCCCTTTCCCCATAACTGCTTGGATTCTGAAAGAAGTGGGACATCCTTTAATCAGTTTTATGCTCCTCTGACAGGATGCTTGATTGGGGTCATTGATCATAGGGTGTCAGGTGTTCTTCAAAATCCAAGCTGTACTGACAAGCAAAAATTTGAAATTAAATGCAGAGTGGAGTTCCTTGTTCCTCCCGGAGGGCATGTTTTCATCACTGTGTTTCTGGTGCAATAATTAGGTTATCAATGTAGGATTACAGGCAGAGAATGAGACCATAATACAATTTAAACCCAAAGGTATCCAAAGTGACGAGAGCAACTGTCTAATGCATATTTTCACATGTCTTTTTCACTCACAGCTAAATTTCAAATTAAAAACTTAAAAAGCTAGGGAATTACTTATCTTTAGCGCTAAGCAAGATCACAATAAAACTCCAGTACTTTATGAGCTAGTGTCAACATATAATTGATTCAAGGCTATATTGATCAATGTGCATCATCTACCCTGAAGCCTGTATCCAAATCCACTCAAGTATTGAGATATACGATGTACTTGTCTTTTATATCAATTTCATTATATTAATTCACTATGGCATGATTTTGCTATTAATATCAACATTCCTAATTGCATGATGGCACGTCACAATAATTAAGGGATTTGGGGCATGAGAAAGGAATTACAAGTTACATTGACATTGTTGTTACATGAGTAGCATCAATGTAACTATACCATGGGAAATGTCAGGCAGTAAGTAGAGTGGTTTGAATGAGATTGGCCCCCATAGGCTCATATGTTTGCTCCCTAGTTTTTTGGAACTGTTCCCAAAGGATTAGGAGGTATGGCCTTGTTGAAGAAGGGGTGTCACTGAGAGGTGGGCTTTGAGGTTTCCAATGCCCATACCAGGCATAGTCTCACTGAGTGCAGCCTGTGGAACAGGATCCGAAGCTCTCAGCTACTGCTCCAGCACCATGGCTGCCTGCTTCCTGCCATGATGATCATGACCTAACAACCCTATCAAACTATTAGCAAGGCTCCTTCAAATACTTTCTTTTATATGCTGCCTTGGTCATAGTGCTTACATTTACACATAGCAACAGCAACTAAACAAGGAAGTTTCAGAATATTCTTACATAACTTTTCTTTTAAAGTAAGTATCCATATTACATCTTACACATGTAGCATACTTTTTTTGTTTAATAGTTATGTTCTATAAAAAGAGAATTTGTTAAAATCTAGCATTCAATGGCTCTGTGACTTTATTTGGAAATGGGGCTTTATAACAGTAGTCAAGTTAAAATGAGAGCACAGGTTGAGTCCCAATTAAGTATCACTGGTGTCCTCAGACACAAAATAAGACAAAGACACCAGATGATAGGGACAGAGGAAATGGAAGTAGATGGGGAGGAGTTTGGTTAGAATCCAAAGCACAACCCATGTGGTCTGCCAGAAACTGTCATCATGAAGGAAATGTTCATTACCTCTTGTGACCCCACCTCCTGGATCCTTAGCTTCTCCCTCAACCCTCCCTAGAAATGACTTCCATTTAGACAACATGAGCTTGTATGCACTGTCCAGAATTATATATAAACAACTGGAGCATTAAAAAACTTAAAAATTAAAAAAAAAAGTGAATTACTTCAAACTTTATCCACACATAGCTGACTGTACTTAAACTGTAAAAACCTATTCCCCAGGGATGGATTCATACAGGCGAAACAGGTAGGTGGATGGGAATCCAGGCTCCCTTCGTAATCTGCTCAAGACAGTGCCACACTTCAGAGATGCAAACAGTTACTCAGTTACCAAGTTTTAGCAAACGGTAACTAACCTATCCTAAAACTTCCTATGAGCCCTTTCAAATTAGAAATGTAGGGCATGTATCTTCAGATACATGGAGGTAAGTAAATTGTGCTTTTAAAACAGACTATTTGAGGAGAAGTTTGGAAGATCAGATAATTATCAAACAGAAATATAACAAAGGCTTATGGTTTTCTAAATAAAACTAGAACCTGGCATACTTCAGCATCTACACAACTCCCACCACCTGTTTTATGACCTCTTGGAGCAATTCCAACTTTTCACCATCTAGCCCTCATAGTTCTTGGCAAGTTGACTCTCAGATGCTAGCATTTTTCCAACGTGTTCTGTCTTATTTTCATGTTCCTCTTCTCTCAAGCACTGTTCGTATGATCTTTTTCTTAAATCAGGCAGAATAAGGTAGACTGTGCTATAAGAACAACACCAATCAACAACAAAGAAAATTGAGGTATTTAATGAAAGATTGATTCCTGGTCCCATAAACGTCTCCAACAATCTAAGGTTTCCCAAAAAGTCCATCTCCATGCAATGGGTCAACAATCCAGATCACGGAGTCTTGTTGCAGGTTCTTCAGCCAAAGTACAGGCTTGCTGCATCTCACTAGTCTATCTGCTAACAGGCTTCACAACCAGCTGTTAATCTTAACTAAATGTCTTTCAGTCCCTACTCCTTAGCTCTTGAAGACATCACTAAACCATCTCACTTCTCAAGCTATAAGCTATCACGCCGCTTCTCATTCTCAGTAGAAAAGTGGTCCACACCAAACCTGTGTTTTTCCTTGTTGCTTGTGAAATACGAGCATGCATAATATAACAAGTGTTAAAGAGCTGATGACGTCAACAGTCTTTAGCTGTTGCCATACTTTTGTTCTTAGCCACCTCAGCCCTAGGAGATGCTTTCATAGATGGACTAAAGCTGCACAATCCCAGTCTGGTCAATGGTCCTTACACACACGAATGCGGTGGTCAAGTGTGCCACTTGGATAGATCTGAATTGTAAGCCTAGTATACCTACCATAAGCTGTTTCTTGGTCAAGGTCCAGCCCTGTCAATTCTTCATGTCAGTGTAGAATTGGATGCTACCAGTTCAGAATAAAGAAACTTTGGAAATCCCCCATATACAGTTCAAACACTTAATGCCCAATCAATGGTATAAATAAAACGGAGCCTCAAACTATTCATAAGCACAAGATTTACCACGTTTCTGCCAACAATACCTGGCCCAGGTCTTAGTCATCTTTCAATCTTGTTAAATACAACCATAAGTTCTAAATAACTGCATTTCAAACATATCATCCCTGGGCTAATCTGTAAAGAGAACACAATGTGGTCCTTGTAAATGAATCCGTTTATATATTCAAAGCTCCTCACTGACATGTCTCCTTCAAAGAGGCTCAAATCCAGTATCCTGTTAGCTTGGTCATCAAGGCCCATCTACGGTCTCTGTACATTTCTTTCTTCATATTACTCACTCTCCTGCCCTTCCTTTGAATAAATCCCCCTCATAGATCCCTTTATAGAATCTAGTCAGAAAGATCCCGTCTAACTCCTGGGCTCAGTCCTCACACTATGGCTTTTTGTTCTATCTTAGTGCAGAATTATTTTCCTCTACTTACTGCATTTTCATAACAAACACCATCCCATGGAAACTGTCATTCTCCATGGAATGCTCTTCCTTCCCTGCTGTCTTCTCACTCAATGCTCTCAGTTGCAGGACAGCTGTGCAGTAGGTGGATTTAACTTTTCGGTTTACAAAGCTGCTTCGTCTCCTTCACTGAGTGGCTTGGTAGCACTCATTTCTTTTTCAAGATGATCCATAAATGTGGTGTAAAAAAGGCAAATTTCACCCATCAGTGTTTTCAACCTTATAGAGGAAAATATTTTAAATTGTGACAGGAAATTCCCTCACAGATCGCACACTAGAGGGGAATCACTTCCAGTTCTGACATACTACATCTTAGATTTCAGATTTCAGAACTCTGGGGCAATTCAAGTAACTGCCCTTGGTCAAGTCAGCCTTTCTGAGCTGAGACTTTATTGTGGAAAGTATCCCAGAAGGTTTTTGTTTTATAATATGTATAGTGTGTGCACATAACTTGTATGCGTGTGTCAGTGTGTATGTGTGTGTGTGTGTGCGTATACTAATAACATTTGAGAAAAGATCTTACTCCGTATCTAGGCTGATCTGGTACTTGCTATATATAGCTCAGGGAAACATTAAACTAATAGTGATTCTCCTGTGTTGGTCTTCCAAGGATAAAGATTATGAGTATACACCATTACATCTATCATTTTCAAAGAGAATTCACAGCACACTCAAAAGTGGACACTTGTTTCTCCTAACACAATGATGAGTGCTGGGAAAACTGAGAAAAAATAGACTTAATTTCACAAAATAAGATACGATGAGACCTTTGGGACAGTAGTATTACTCTTAGCTTACTAAATGATACAACTTTCAAATACTCAGCTTTACAAATAAAATCCTTTCACTGTAGTCAGTTGACGCAGGAAGCTGCATCAGAGCTTTGCACATAAATTCCAGCATCATTACCCAGTTAGTCATTCTGAAGAGATTACTCAGTGCCTCAGTGCCAGTTCAGCTATCTTTAATATAAACTACTTTAAGTTTTGACTAATTAGCAGGTAAAAATGCATATAATGCATTGGCGCAGTATTTCATAGGAATCGGTATCTGAGAAAGGTACTATACACATCAAGTACACTAAAGATTCTCACTGTAACTTGTGCTAAGATAAAAACAGCACACAGCAGAGGTTTGTGCTACTTCATGCGCCAGTGTCCTAGGTTAAGAAGGAGCTAACAGGAAGCCACCTGGCCCCTTATGCAGGAACATTCCCGGATGCTTACTGCACAAGCTGGCCTTGATCAGAACCCCCACAGCTTCCAGCATCTGTGTCAGCATTTGCAGGTCCCTTCACCTAAGGACTTGTTATTTGCCTTATTTGGGAGAATGCTAATTTTGTCATTAATTTACCCCCAAACCTGATTTCAAATACAAAGAAAACAAAACACCAACACACAAAACATGGATTACTACTGGTTGCCCAACCCAAAGTCTCACTTGAGATATTAGTGACAGGACATCAGAAGGCTGCAGGGAGAAGCATGTATGGTGCTCACTGAGGAACCCCTCACGGTGCTTCCTCTGCATGCACACTTAGAAAACACAGCCTCTGGGGTGTTTGCATCAAAACTTAGCAATCACAGGCAGGATACCAAGGCTGTTCATAGAGTCTGGAGAAATTACACCTCTGTTATTATTCCTTTCAGTGTTCAGAGTAGGCTAACAAAACAAGGGACTCGTAAAATATCCTCTCCAACATCACTGAGGCATTGATGCTCTTCACATCTGACTGCACATAAGTGTACCATCCCACACATCCCCCCAAGATTTTAGGAGATTCTCATTTCTTCTAGTCATGTCCCAGGAAGAAGAAGACATTCTGATAGCTCGAACTATCAGAATTTTAGTCTTATAATTTTGCTAAAATTATCTACATGTTGCGTGTGTATGAATGTATACATGATGCATACATAATAGATATACAATATACACATAAAATATGCATATATTTTAAGTAATATATGTATTTTTAAAGAAAGAATAAAATATAGAAGTATTTTTCAGAACCGTAACTAAACCAAGAAGCCTGCCTGTGTCAAAGACAATACAAAATTCCAAGAGCAATTACATCTGCTGTGTGACAGCTGGAGAGCTTGCTGCTTAAGAGTTCTTGCTGCTTCTGTAGAGGAACAGAGTTTTGTTTCCAGCACCCAGTCAGATGTCTCACAAATGTCCTTCAACTCTATCTCCAGGGAATGTCACACATTTTTCCGGCCTCTGCAGATACCTCTAACTCATGTGCTCAGACCCACATAAAGACAGATGCACATGCATATGCACAAGTGCACACGCACAAGCACATGGCACATGAACATGGCGCGCTCGCTCTCACTCTCTCTCTCACACACACACACACACACACACCCCATTTAAAAAGATGGAATTCAATGATCAAGATTCTTAATTCTTACTTCATTATATCTTCCTAAATTAGATTAGGTCTTAAAATAATAGACCATCAATGGCTCTGACTCTGTGACTGCTTTCCAAACGTCTCTGCCCAGTGTCCAAAGATTACCTTTGAATATTTATTTACACACTAGGGTTCTTATTTTTTATTTTTAATAAAATAAAATAATCTTTAAACTATTTCTCTGCACCTGCACCTAAATCCTAGGATTTTCCCAGTCTAAGCAACAGAATTGCTGAGTACCAAGGACAAACATCCCTTTGAGGAGTCTACCATGTCAGGGAGAGCAGCTGCCTCCATCCACACTGAGGAATACAGATGTGGGAGATAACTTCCATCTGCAGCTTCAGCAGGGCATCTCCCCACAGAGCCCCAGCTACATGCTTGTCTGCCTGCATTTCCCACTAATGTCCTGTAGCAAACTTCAACACCAAGGTCAAGCAAAGACACATAGTATCACTACTCTGTCAATGTCTTCTGACAGCGAGCAAGACAAGAGGATTTCTGGAAAAGGAAGAGCAGCAGCTTGGCAGCAGCAGTCTGCAGTTCTCCCAGGCTACAAAACATCCTATTTAGGAGAGAGTGGTGTTTCCTGCTGTTAGCTTTCATTATTCCATCATAGCTTCTCTTTGGATCTACTACAGTGTCTTAAGAGGTGTGAGAGGCCATTAAGACCCTGTCTAGATAAATTTTGTCAAATAAGACAGGGCTTAGCTGGCTTTCAGTTCACTACTGACAGTGCTGTTTTCCCATCAGAAGGTGCACATTGTTAACTCTTCTCTCACATCTACCCACAGCTTACTGTTTACCACTCCTTCCAAAAGTGCTACTCTGATTCAATCAACAATCACCTATTGCCTAATACTACATTTTTTAAATCCACATAGCAGCTTTAAGTTCCTTTAAATCACATACACATAGTTGTCTCGTTCAAAATCTAGCTAACTTCCTAGCTAGCTAGCTTCCTAACACAGAATAAAAGCTACGTTCCTAAGCACAGTCCATAAAGGCCACCCTGACCTGGCTCTGAGAGCTTCAGGCAGTAGTCCATGTTCCTCATCTCCTGATTCTGCTCTCACCCTTAGCCTTCTAGCCAGTCCCAAAGATACAAAGCACTCTCTTATCTCAAGGCCCGCTTTCCTATCCCCTCCACCCTCCTGGAAGCTATGCTGGAGTCAAGCTTCCACCATAGTTTACCCTAGTCTATTTTCAAATAGCACTGCACCTGTGCTACGCTCCTACCTAATACAGGTCATAAGAGTTGGCTGGCCTTCGCACGTACACACAAGTGCTCCTGCATGTGTAAGCACACACACACACAATCACACACAAACACAATGATAATGCATTTAGAAACATATGCAGTACAGATGCTTCTCTTACTGGATTTCACTTCTAAGGTATTTCTATGGCAATTCAATTATTTGGAGATGTGCAGAAACTGCCCCCCCCCCCCAAAAATCCAGTTTAATTATTAATCACACCTTTAGCAGATACACTTGGGATGTTTATAGGTAAATAAAATCTTCCAGATGAATGAGTTCAGGGTCACAAATGAGAAAACCTTTCTGTAAACATTTCCTGGCACACTTCTCAATTTAGCAGAAGCTAAGGAGGAAGAAGAGAGATGACAGATGGGGCTGAAGCAGAGAATCTTCACAAAGCAAATCCTAAGTAAGGGGCTAGGTAGATGACCAGCAGTCAAGGGCATTGGCTGCTCTTGTAGAAGACCCAGGTTTGGTTCTCAGCACCCACTGGGGCCTCACAAGTAACTCTAATTCCAGTTCCAAGAGATTCAATGATCTCTTTGGGATTCCTCATGTACCAGGTGGATACAATGGAGCACATCCATATATGTAAGAGAACAAATATGCATATAAGCAAACACTCTTATACATACAATAAACCTTTAAGGACCATTAAAAAAGCAAATAATAAAAGAATTTAAAAATCCATGTGGTTCTGAAAATTACAAAGTGACCAAAGGAAACCATTTCAACCATAAAAGTCTTTCCATTGGAGACTGGACAGATGGCTCAGCAGCTAAGGGCATGGGCTGCTCTTCCAGAGGACTCTGGTTCAATACCCACCACTCAGCACCCACATGGCTGCCATCAGTCTTCTGTAACTATAGTTATAGGGGATTAAACTCCCTCGTCTATCTTCCTTGGGTATCGCACACACATGGTACACAGGCATATATGCAAGCAAAAACAACAACCATACACATAAAAAATCTTTTAAAAAAGAAACTTTCTACTAACATATAAAATCTTTAAGAGGAGAATACAAAAAAATGTATTCAGTCAAAAATTTCATGATGCTCATTCTCTCCTGCTCCTCCTCCTCCAGGCTGTATGAGTCACAGAAGATGGAGAGACAGTCTGGTAAATGTAGCATGACAGGAAAGGGAGTAGACCCTGCATGGATGTGTATAAGAGACTAAGACAGAGCAACTGACTGCACAGTTTTCTCAAAGAGGCTAAAATATCTCGAAGTCAGAAGCATCATGCCAATGATTTCCTTCCTCTACAAGCAGGTATCAGGTCAGGGATCAGCAAAAGCATTTATTAGTACTGTAAAGTTCCTTGTGTGCGAGTGAGATTATAATCTTAGGACATCTTCCCAAGTATGACACAACTGATTCAATACTGATTCAGTATTTCTGAGAACACGGTGGTATTTTGTGGCTTATGAGATATTTAAAGGTACAAACAGTTCAGTCATGATCTCTTCAAAGCACATATGGCTTTGAGTTTAAGCATAAAGACTTCTTGAAGGAACGGTAGACTGGCTATGCGGCAGTAGTTTCCCATCATTTTTGTGAGGACAGATGGAACACGTACACAGAATCCACTTGACTCCTATGTTATTTTAAAATTGGACATGAGTCATCTTTGAAGTTGCTTCTCATATTGAAAAAACGTCTTAGCAAAACTGTAAATGGGATTTTTGAAGACTATCTGCTTTGAGATGTCAGAATGTTTGTATGTGACACAGCTCTTCTGGGGGTCACATATAACTTACAAAGTTGCCTCCTCTTCCTTTCCCTAGGCAGTCCAGCAACTGTTCTTACTAGGGCTATTTATTGCAAGACTGGGGAAACTAGAGTCCCTCCACCTGAGATACTCCCCTCATCATGGCTTCCAGCATCCAGAGAAGAATGGAGGGTGTCCAAAGTCTAGGTACTTACTGCTCAATCCCTCTTGGGTCTAATCCAGGCCCATGCCTGCTACAGTTGTGAATATGGCTCAGTTGTAGTGTAAGAATTTGATAAGCAGCCGTTTGGCAGCTATCTCTTCCCAGATAAGCATTTCTACTTCCTGAGCTTATTCCCTCTGAGCACAAGCTTTCACATTTTGCTTGTTCTCAAACCTCCAGCCTTTCTATTTGCACGTTTAAGCAAAAAGATCACTCTGCCAGAGCATTCTCAAGTGGAGTTTTGCTCCCAGTTTACTATTCTTGGGAACCATCCTGCTGCTGCTTCTGTACTTCTTGGACTTTAGACCAAATTACCACGTTCCTATCATTCTGTCACGTCCAACTTGCCAATGCACATCAGCACTCTTGAAGATTCTTGCCCTTGCTGAATCCCAGTCCTACTCAAAACACATATCTACAGCTGGCTGTGGGCCTATAATCCCATCAAATGATAGGTGGAAACCTTTTCTAGTAACTGTTACTCTTTCAATCAAACCCTCCCATACCAATGGGGCTTAACCTGGTGAATTAGTTCCTAAATCTATCAGTGATTGTGAAAAGATAAAGGTAATAAAAACTCCTCTAATGGTATCCAAGTGTTCCCGTAAGTACTCTATATACATGCAGATGTGTTGATGGGCATGTGTATGGATTGTGTGCGTGTGTATGGATTTCGAAGGACAGCCTTTGGTGTCATTCCTCAGGTGGTGTCCACCTTATCTGGGGGAGACAGGAGTGTCTCACCAAACCTGCAGCTTGTTGATTCAGAGCCCCAGGGACATGCCTGGTTTCACAGCTTCAACACTGGGATCACAAGGAACTTTAGTCACCAGGTATAGCTTATTTGAATTAGTCGAGAGGGACTGCACTCTGGTCCTCACGCTTGCACATAAAGCACATTACCAAATGACCCATCTCCTTGACTCCACTGAATAAAATTTTTGACTAATTCTTAAAATAATTAATGCAGCCTATCTCTAGTACCATGGATGAGGGAGGCACTTGATAGGTCCTCTTAGCTTTAAATTTGAGAAATCTAAGAATCTTGTTGAACCTAAGTGTGAAAGTCATTAGACACACTGACAGACCACACCCACTGTCTAAATAGTGTGTAAAGACAGCTCTTGATTCTGTTTGTGTACAGATGGGGCTTCTTTTCCTTCACACACTCAATGAACTCCTACTCCATGATAGGTAGATTATTACTCAGACACAAGAAATGGTTTTGCATTGCTGAAAGTGCTTCCCAACGTTCACGAACCTTTAGTGTCTATTACCATGAAGGATCTACTGTAAAAATAGGTGGTTCCTTGTTTTCCAGAGGCATCTTTTATTTTTTAAATTGGTAACTACCACCATCTAGGAATACAAGAGACATTTAACTGCCTTAGTCATTATCCCTGAGTGTAATATGCTGGCAGCTCAGTTACACTGTGTTCTTTTAAAGTAGGCTTTTCAATGTAGCAACATTGCAAAACAAGAGGTTCCATCTTGATGCCACTCCAACACTGCTTTCATGCAGTATCTAATTGCCCTGAAGTGGATTTCAGCGTTTCTGCTACTGTCATTACAGCCTCAAAAAGCAATACGGATGGAAGCACATTTTTTATTTTTCCTAATGCACATTTTGCCAAGATCTGAAACACTGGTGGCATGACTTTCCTGAGTTAAAATGCAATTGAAGATCTGCCAGGGAATCTTCCTCAGCAGGTTCTGTGTGTTCTGGGTGAAGGCTCTGACTCTATACAGCCATGAGGGCACAGGCTCTTAGACGCACACCTCCTGTTGTATTATGACCTCTCCCTGGTGCAGTACTCCTGTTTTCCTGCCTGCCCTCATCTGTCTCTCCTGTATTCCATGTCTGATGTTCCTTCAGCCTGACAAGTGTAATCATCCTTGATGTGGCCAAAACCTTCTATTTCTTAGTCTTAAATGGTAGAAATGAGTTTTTCCTTCCCATTTCTAAACTTAAGCC
Organism: Rhynchomys soricoides; assembly: GCA_019843965.1. Lineage (NCBI taxonomy): Eukaryota > Metazoa > Chordata > Mammalia > Rodentia > Muridae > Rhynchomys > Rhynchomys soricoides. The sequence goes on along the minus strand of JADRCH010000082.1, from coordinate 6,364,406 downwards.
TGGAGAGTACAGGACCACTGTTTTCTATGCTTAGGACTATGTTCAACACGCAGCACCATCAGTAAATATTTGGTATTTGCCTCTGGGTGTTACATGTTTGAAACTGAGTTAAAACTCTGCAACTCTCAAGGAAGTCTCCTCTTAAAATTATACAACGAATATTTGCCAAATAGTTTTCAAGTATGAATACATCGCAAATCAAAGTGTACACTGATGACAAAAGTATGTATGGTCTAGTACAGACGAATTTTGAGAACAAACGGCTACTGACTGGGTTTGTAGCTGAAAAAGGAAACCTAGTATCTAGCAAGCAGTCATACCCTTGCTCCATCTTATCTGTTTCCCCGCCCACTCCAAGTGCATCTGTGTGCATGGACACATATCATATATGTCCATGTTCTGTGTCTCTGTGGTGGAATCCATACACTGAACTGAGCATTTCCTTCTACTCATATTTCCTCTCATGTTTTATATGGCTCACTAAAAGTAGGCATTGCAGCTCTCCGTATAGATAGGGTTTTAAAAACTGAGAAATGATACTATGTTTCATTATGTTTGAAATTACCCCTTTAATGGTAGAGTATCTGATTACTTTAATCCAGGCATTGTACATATCAAGACCATGCTCTGCCTCAAAGATATTTTATCTCCATATATGTAAAACCTAAAGTATGGCTGAGATACATAAGACAAAAAATGTAGTATAACTTTTTACCTAGTTAAATTTCATGTCATAATTTGATACTGTATATATAAGTATGGCACCAGTCTTTATAGATTAGACTCCAGGAAGAGGCATTTAGCAAGATATGTTAGCAAACAGCTATATTACCAGCCATGAGGAGGCTGATGCATGAAGATATGAATCCAAGACTAATTCAGACTACAAAATGAGAGGCAATGTATCTTTTTTTAGAATTTTGTTATTAATTCAGCTAAGGTAGGATAATTATGTTTCTCAAAATAAATCTGAAAAAGGCTTCAAAAAAAAAAAAAGATGTTGATTCTAGTCCAAAGTGTTTCCATGAAGCATGTTTGTTAGTTAATAGACTAAGAATCCAAACAGTAACTTTTTCAGAGCTTAAGAATCTAAGTATCTAATGGGTCACTCAAAGACTAGGCTAAGAATCATGATTAAATCAATGTATACAATTTCATACTCCACTAGTATTTCAAACCTTATGTATAAAAACGACACAAAGGGCTCAACAAGGAGACATTTTAATGCAAGTTACATAAATTCTGTAAGAGAGGGAAGAAATGTATTCATCTTGGAAATGGGAAAGGACTAACAGTGAAACAAGAATTTCCATTTTCAGAGCTGTCAGGAATTTCTAATGTTAGACTGATAATTTAGTATACTTTTGGGTACCTAGGTTTAGAAGAACAAATTTATAAAATAACAATGCCTCGATAAAACATATAACCCTATACAGTAAGGAGAGGGCATTTATTTTTCACCTACCAAGTACTGTCTAAATTTCAAACATTAAAAATATATGCTATAAGAAAGGAAATCACAAATAATGTTGGGATTTAAAAAAAATAGAGCAGCAAAAAAAGGCCAAAATCTGAAGTATTCTGTCATTTCTGATTGTTTATGGAGCTGTGGATTAAATGTAAAGCCTTAGGGAGGCATTCTCTTTACCCTTAGCCTAAAGCTAGAGTTTGGAAAGACAAACAAAATAAAATCCTTTTGGGAAATACTAATGGGAAGAAAAAATATCCAGACAACAAAAATGTCTACCAGGATAGCACACAGATATAAAGAATGTCAAAAATACATACTTTAAATTTTGACAAGTTACACTGGTTACACAAGATGCCATGAGCCATTGGCACAGTCCTTTGAACTATGCATGATGCAAAACTTATTGCCAAAAGCAAGTTGAGATTACTCAAATATGAACAAATGGGGCCATGCAAAAAGGCAGTGTGTCAGTAAGCCGAAGTTCCAAACTAGTAACCTAGCCAACAAAGAAGACAAAACTGCTGGGAGCACCATTCTTAAGATGGAAAACCAAGTAAATGCAGTATACTGGGCTCTAATATAACATAGTGAAATGAAACTTAAAATTTCAAAAGTCAAGAAACAGATGACTGAATCATGGATAGCAACATACAATTACAATGAGCTAAGAAAACTAAAATTCAATGTAGAACGAATACAATTAATAATAATAATAATAATAAATGTTTAAAAAGGTAACTGATTGGATTGCTTCTTTAGAATAACACAACAATGTGAATATTAAAGAGACAAGGCTGAAGTCGGGCAGTGGTGGCGCACGCCTTTAATCCCAGCACTTGGGAGGCAGAGGCAGGTGGATTTCTGAGTTCGAGGCCAGCCTGGTCTACAGAGTGAGTTCCAGGACAGCCAGGGCTACACAGAGAAACCCTGTCTCGAAAAAAAAAAAAAAACAACAACAAAACAAACAAACAAACAAAAAAGAGACAAGGCTGAGAGTATTCTAGAATTGTTGATAAAAGCATATTCTCAACTATTTACAACATAATAAAAGGACAGAATGGAAGAAAGGACTCTGTGAGCAGCCAGTGAGAGTACGAACCCATGAATGAGTTCTAGCAGTCTACTGTACCGCACAAACACCATGACAAGGTGATTTATTGTACTCATAAAAACTGCTGAGCGGATCTTTCATAGTCTCAGTGCAGAAGAATGTGTGAACAAATACATTATTAGGCTTACTTCAATCATTTCGTAGCATATTCATTCATCAAAACATGTTGCATACCTTAATACTGTTTTTCTACTTTACTTTGATAAAGCTAGAAAACAGAAAAGTATACCATAGAAAGAGCTGTGAAATGTATAGCTGAGCCAGAAAAGTACCAGGAACTACCTTGAGATGAAACAAAAATATTTTTATGCTATAAAGTCTTTTGTACCCGGTGGTGGTTTGCATGAGAATGGGCCCCACTAGCTCATAATTGAATGTCTGGTCTCTAGTTGGTGGCACTGCTTTGGAAGGATTAGGTGTGGCCTTTTGGAGATGCAGTAGTCCAAGTCTCTCCTCTCTCTGCCTGTTGCATATGGGCTAGGTATAAGCTCTCACTATTGCTCCAGTGCCATGCCTGCCTGCCTACCTACTGTCATTCTCACTGCAGTACTGGGCATGAAGTCACCCTCTAAAACTGTATCAAGCCCAAGGTTAAATGCTTTTTTGTTTTATAAGTTGCTTTGGTCATGGAGTCTCTTCACACCAATAGAAAAGTGACAAAGACAATTTTCTAAAGGAAATTACAAAATATTTCCTTATGATGATGCTACTCTATAGGAAAGCAATGTAATGTAAAATCAAGACAGAGAAAAGTCAAACTCCACATGCAGATATGAATATAGCACTGAATGACTAAAATTTTAATATGTGAGAATATAAACAGGCTAGAAGTAGTATGATAAACAACTGTGTTAGTTAAAGGTGGGGTGCTATATCAATGGTAATGCCTTCCAGGGTTCACTCTGTGCTTAAGAAAAGGATCAGCATCCCTACACATATGTTCAGGCTAATGACAGCTGAACTTACCGGAAAGAGCTTCTAAGCAAGGAAAAGGAAAAAGGGAATACCAACAAAAGAACACATTAGCCTGAAAGCTCTAAGAATACCAAAAATAGAAATTACAGTCAAACGCCGCAAACATCAAATCCTTTTCTTTACAGAACTGAGAACTAGGGAATCTTAAAGATTACTTAAAGTTTGACTGAACTCGATCTGTAAACAGTGGCCCTAAACATGCGTACAAGTGACAGACATAAGGATTGAGTAAGACTGTAACTCAAGATTGAAATCGAGGCAAAAGTAAGCAAGGGAGCTGGCGAGGTTACATTAATATTAAACATGCTGAGTTTCTAGTCGAAGGCTTTTCTGTGGAGATAACGTGTTGGTAAAGGCCTAAGACAGAGCACTGTGCATCTAAACATGACTGCTGAAAACACCCGCAGCCTCGATGGAACCATGACGGTAAGTAAGCACACTAAGGGCCACAGGTGAAAGCTTGAACACTTCTCTCAGACCTCAGCAAAACAAATACATTAAAGACAGAAGTAGAAAAAACAAACACAATCCAGTGGAAAACAAACATTATACAATCCTAAATACAGAATTCCAAACCCAGAAGAAACGTTTAACAAAGAGCACACTGAGGCTACATGTATTGCCCTGTCTAATCAAAACTAGCAATTAACACAGACAGCATGCTCTCAAACTCAATGGCTCTGGCAGGCCTTGCCCTTCTCCCCCACCCCCTCTGCCTTGCTTAAAACCATTACATTTAAAAACCTTCAATCTAGCCACCAAGGTCTATTCCCTTATTTGGCCACTTCCTCCTCCTGAGGCTGCACACAAGGTCCAGCCATCAAAGTATTGAAGTCCAGGAATCAAAAGCTCCCTATGGCTCACCTAATTAAGATGCCCAATCAAAATATAACCCCCCCCCCAGTCCAGCATCCTAGCCCACTCTAACCCAAACCTCCCCCTTTCCTAAAAACTCCACCTGTGAGGTCATTTGCTGCTGTTTTTCTATCTGTGTCAGAAAGCAGACACTAACTTTTCATCCCTGCTTAATAAAAAATCTCTGTGACAACACGTGTTTGGGTGTGGTTTATGCCTAATCTGGGGTTTGAAAATCTTAACCATCCTGTTCTTTCCACCATTTCACTTCCTTGATCTAGAGTTCAGATGGAGAGGATTTCCATCTTTGCAGTTCAAGGACACCAAAATCTGAGTTGGCTTCTTCTATCTGTTGGAGAATCTTTGCACGTACAGCTATCACCTGGAGAGCTATCAGTGGCGACTGTTGGCAGTGGGTAAGATCAAGTTCCCAGATCCTCTTTCAATCTGCCAAGTCAACTCTAATTCACAGTGAAGAACATGCCGGTGCTTTCCCACGGTTTCCCTGTTCTTCTCTGCTCTGGGGCTTGGTAAACTGACAGGGCTTACCTTTAGGGAGATTTGGGTGGAAGGGCTCGCCCTTTGACATCTTTGTCCTCAGGCTTGGCCTCAGAGATGACCAGCTTATTCTGCAGGGAACACAGCAGCTGGAGGTAGCTCTGGTTCCTAAAGGGACAAAGTTTGTGGGAAGTGACAGGAGTCTTGGTACACTGCCTGAGGCTTCAACCCAGGACTCCAACCTCACCTCTGCAGCTTCTCCTGTTCCTGTCCTGCTTGCTGCTTCAAGGTTTCAAGTTCCTGATGTGATCCATCAAGCTTCTCCAGAGCCCTCTTCCTGCGTCTCTTTACCTCTGCAGAGATCTTTGTCAGATTCTGCAGACGCTTCTGAAGGGGTGAGAGTGCAGGGACATGACTCACCTAATGCTCCTATCGTGGAGCCTGCCATATCTCCCATCTCCCTCGCTTAGTCAGAGCTTGAGGCTCAGACTCCCTGACAGAGACACCTTATCGCTTCAAGACAGGGAAGAACCTAGAGAAAAGTCAGAGCCCACCTGTTGCAGCACCCACTGCTTCTGAGCTAACTGAAGTTTCTCCTCCAGGACTCGCTTCTGCAGGGAGAAAAATGACATTCCTTCTTAGGTTTTGGAGAGAGCATGGAGGCCCGACCCAGCTTACCCTTTCCTTCTTCCTATCCCCCACTCCCTCAAGTTCTCTAGGTATACCTTAGCCTCCAGCTGCTCAAAAGCCTTCTGAAGCTCTGTGTACTTCCTGTGAGCCTCTTTAACCTGGGGTAAGGCCTCAGACAGGGCACATTTTATGACATCCACATGATCCATGTATGTGGCCTTCAGGTCCTTCCACTGCTCCTTAGTTTCAGTTGCCTTTTGTCCTAAGGTGAGCCACAAAGAACAAGAACATGAGTGAAGCTAGCCAGTAGCCGGCCTTCCACAGCTCGAGCTCTCACGCGAGCTCTCTCTCTCTCTCTGCCACACCTTTCCCGTTAGCTAGACACAGACACAACTCATATCTTCCCCCTTCAACCATTCAGACCAGACCCTACCACAAACCCAAGCCTACTCACGACTTGCATCTTCAGAAGCCAAAGCATCAGGGTTCTGATCAGTATTATCCTCCTGAGCCAGAAAGGTCTGTAAGAAGTTCACTACTTGAAGCTGGCTACAAAGCAGCTTGTCTTTCTTCCGAGAGTTCTGTTTACAGAGGGGACGGAAGCAGGGACTAGCCTTACCTTCTGGTACTAGAGACCAAGGTGGTCTTCCATTTTGTTCTTCCCCATTGCTGCCCACTACTTCATTAGGCCATCCCAGGACCAGCCCCCAGTCTTCTGAAACGCTGGGTCTCTTTTGTACATACCCTCATAAACTCCTCCATGATCTTGGCAGGCAGCTCTGCTTCTTCCTGCAAGCCTACAGGCTCTAAAACGGCTGCTGCCTCAGCCAGAACCCTGAAAGACATGAGTAAGATTGTGCTAGCATATCACACTAGCTCTAAGGGACATATGAACTGGCATCTATTTCGGGGAGTGGGCCAATGCTCAGAGTCTACCCGAGGGTCTGAAGGAACTTCAGGCTGAGATCAGAATCACCGTGTGCCTTAAGAACATACAGTAGCAACTAAGAGCCATGAGGAAATCATCTGAAATACCGGGGAATGAGGACTGTGCATACGTGACTACATTTTTAACTAAGGAGTGTCACAATGGATTAAAAACTAGATGAATCAGTCTGAAAGTAGCAGGAGCATATATACAGAAACAGAAAAAAGCCAAAGCTCAGGCAAGCCTTGGTAGACATGTTAGTAAGGGCTGGTCTCAGAACATATGATGCGTAGTAACCCAGCCTTTCCAAATTGGCTGGAATAATCCACTAGAAGACAAAGGATAAAAAATAGCAAGAAAAAGGTTGTGACAGAAATTAAACAAGTCTCCTAGAATGGCAAAGGGTTGGTTAAGACATCTGTAATGGAACTGACTCTTTTAGAATACTACGCCACAGGGCTCAGGGTGGGTGAGGTAATGTCCCTCAAAGGCAGCATCCGACATACAGTGACCTACGCCAGCCATCCAGAGGTATCACTCCGCATACAGAAATAAGTCCCTGCTTAGTCATACTCCTGGAGCAGAATACCACAAAGCCCCTAACAGGCATCACATCAAAATGAGACGATGCAACATTGCCAGATTCTGCACCCCTGAATTGAGGCGACATCACCCCTCAAAGGCCACACTCATGGAGTAGGATGACACAGTCCTTTCGGACTGCATTCCTAATTGAAACTGCTCCTCAGGGCCTACACTCCTGAATCCGGGTGACACCATCTCTCTGAGGCCGCGCTCCTTAGCTAGAATGACAAGGATCCTCAGGAGTCGCACTCCTGAACTAGGGCGACACTGTCCCTCCGCCGCCACTGCCCGAGCCGCCGCCCCATACCGTCGCCTTCCACACTCACTCTTTCGTCTCAACAGCATTTTTCTCCGCAACAGCGTTTTTCTCCGCAGCAGCGTTTTTCTCTGCGTCCGCCATCGTTCTGATGCCCACCACGCCTTTGGATTCTCCTGGACTGCCCGCCTAGGTCGCGATTGGCTTCTGGGTAAGTAGGCAGGACTCTAAGGGACATCAGCTCCCTTCATTGGCCGGTGTGGATTCCGGTCCCGCCCCTCTACGCACGCGTAAATGTTTTTTGGAGTCTGTGGGCAGACTGGAGATTCTGAGCCTGCGCAGTAGGAAATACTGGTAGCTGAAGGCCAGACAGTGAGAAAGCAAAATTTGGTAGCTGTAGACACCGGAAAAGGCCATTCATTGTCTGTACCAGTAGTCTAGCTTCCTTTCTAAATGTACTGCGGCCAAACAACGAAGGTGGGCCTCTCCTCCACGACGCTGAAGAATACTAATCTTATAAGTAAATAATATGAGTTCAAAACGTTGTGCTTTTAAAGACCTTATCAGAGACCCAGCTGTCTCCTGTGTGGACAAATCACAGCTGAAACAGAGTGGGGGTTGGTCGACAGACTACAGGAGGGAGAGAGAAAGCTGCTCCTAGAGAATCCAGGGCCAGCAGCTTTCTGAAAGATTCAGCTGAGTCCTCAGCAATATCTAAGGAAATTTCCTAAAAGGTTTTAAAAAAGATGCTTGGAGATTAAAGCAAAGTCGATATTAGTTACCATTTTCACAAACTGGTATTGAAGAATGCATACTCTATGGTGAGCTGATACGCCACTGAGAAGTGTCGCCCTGCGACTGGCAACAATTAACCCTACATTGAGCACTGTTGGGGTACCATCTGACAGATTAAAGGAACGAGGCTTAACAATCTCTTAAATATGAGACCGATTAAATTGCAATAATGACGAAGTTGCAAAAATCACCAAGCAATAGGTTCGTCTTACAGTTTCTGATCTTTGCTTAGTCATTACAATGCATGACTAAAAGAGAATTCATTACAGAAATGGATGTTAAGACAGCAGACAAGCAGTTGAAGGTACATCTATGTATATGTTCCAGAGAAGGAGTAGAGTTAACAGAAACTAAGATGTGCTACAGATGTGGGAAAGAGAACTCTCATGTTACTGCTGGGACTATAAACTCACATATGTGTTTTGAAAACAATGTAGCATTTCCTCAATGATCCATAATTTCTCAAGTATAATTACAAAGGAAATCAAAATATAAACACACAAACACACACACACACAATGCACACAATACATTAAGTCTGTAAGAGCCAGAAGTAGAAGAAGCCCATCATGACACAAGGAATGAAAAGAACTATTGTAAATGCAATACAAATTTACAATTAAAAAAAGTCTAGCAATGAGCCTTGAAAAAAATAAAGAAACCAGGTACCCCCTGCAAATTGAAGATTTTATTATTTCTTTTATGTAAAATATCCAAATAAGACAAATCTATGAAAGCAGAAAATGAATTAATACTTGACCAATAGGAGAGGGGACAGAAAGTAAGGTTAGGGCACATAATCGAAAGGAACTGGAAAGGAATAAACAGTTTCTTTTAAAGGGTTCAATAAAAATGTTCTAAAATTAGATTACGGTGAACACTGAACAAGATATATAAAAGGTCATTTTTATGCTATAAACAAATGTCCAAAAAGCCGTTATTTAGAGATGTAAAACTAGACAAAGGCCTGCCAACCTTATAGAGATGGACACACTACATTGTAGTGTGTGGAATTAGATGGCTTCAGTGGCAGATTAAACATGGAAATCAAATCAGTAAGCTCTGAAGCATATAAACCGTGCAAAAGGAGTCACAAAGCATCTGTTTAAACAAATGAAATAACATGGGTCGAACAGTAGTGAACTGAGACACAAGTTCTTACAGCTTGATATCCTTTTAAATAACGTTCCTGAATGTGAGACAGGGGGTAAATATAGAAGTAAACAAACAATGCAAGGACTCACAAAAAACCCCACATGGAAATTTAATTATAAATCTAAAATTATCAAAACCTCTCAAATAAGATCTTAGATGATCCCTGTGAAAGGGTCATTCGACCCCCAAAAGAGTTGTGACCCACAGGTTGAGAACCACTGCCTTAACACAAGAACCATGAATGCAGCTGTCACTGTATACTATAATTGCTTAACTTAATCCAAGACCATTAATTTCAAAAAAAAAATACCATAACCAGCTGGCAAAAGAAGGAAGAATGCTACATGTAGAAAACAAAAATAATGAATATAGGAAATGTTTGTTAGATATAGCCCGGTAACGAGGGACAGGAACTTTAAAGTACCGTTCTAAAAAGCAAATTAACCTTGGTTTCTATATGCGGCAAACAGCCTTCAAAACTGACAGGTATCTAGAAGCACTTTTAGCCTGGAAGCGGAAGTGATTTTTTTTCAGACTCACACTCTTTAAGAAAGATAAAATACATTAAGTAAATGGAAAAGTGACATCTGAAAATGTGAACATGTACAGAAGAGTGGAAAGTACATGATATGGTAACTATATGAGGAAATCTGTCTTTTCTTAATACTAAACATTTATAAAATAGTAATGGATAGTTTCAGACAAGGAACAGATGTCTAATACACAGAGATCTCTAAAAGATGCTCTAGTCATAAGACCCAAATGACTAGCACTTTAATGTTCCCTAAGTATGTCCTATAATATAATCAAAGCCCAGTATTAACTAAGAGAGGTATCTCTCAACAAAGAGTGTGATTTTTCCCATTACAGAAGATTTTAATTAGTTTGCTTGCCACATGATTCATGCCAATGCAAAAGAACATACTCAGGAATAAAAGAAAATCAAATCCAGCCTGAGTTAGACCACCTAGTACATGGATGATCTTGAATAAATAACTTAATCGAGAATTTACTTTTGCCATTTATTAAGGAGACTAAGGCTGAGAGCATTTCTTTATAATAATTCTGAGGACATTTCTTCTGGGAAACAATGAAAGTATTTAAGTATCTCTCACTTTTGTTTGATATAGGAGTACTAACACTTTAATTCCTATGCCTGTCAGTTTCTGGTAGGAGTCATGTGTATGTGAAAGCAGAATTAGTTAAAACCGCAGAAACTTCTTGGTGAGAATCCTTTTCCATAATAACTTAGGGAATGTTGCAAGGAGTAAAACACGAATTAGACTAATTTTTCAATAAACAAGTCTCTTCCGGTTGCGGGAACATTTCCTGTGAGTCACAACATTGCCCTTTCCAGGTTTGCTGCCACTCGTTTTTCATTCTCAATTTGATCAATACGCTTAATGTTAGAGAACTGTGACTTTCACTGAAGTCACAATTAGGAAATAGCAGCCCAGATGCTTGGCATTTATCTCAGAAACAGTATCACCGCTCTTCCCTGAACTACTTACTCTGAAAGCTGGTGTTAGCATAATGTTAGCTACAACCGCTCTTTCTGGAATTTCCAGACCAAGGTATTCCATCATGTTTTAGGGAGGAACTCCTTGTTTAGCATCTAAATTGCAGCTCCTAAGGCGATTCTTGTCTTGGGTAGCTGGTTCCAGATGGATAGATTCTGCCTCACACACTGTTCAATTCCCTATTCAGTCTGTCATCCCTCTTGCTTATGCTCAGCATCTGTGCAATGTGGACACGGACCACCTGACCTGAATTTCATGCTCTTGTGAGAAAGGATGACTCACGGAAAGCAAATCCCTTCCTCAAACCCATCGAATGCTTCCTAATCAGTCTAGTCCTCCAGCTTTTTACCGTCGTTTCCAGGCAGAAACGAGCCAAAACACCATTAGAAAAGTTTGAACGTTAAAGGAATCATTTTTAAGTCCCAAACTCAATGTGATGTACGTTACAGTGATTACCCATTGAGTTTGTTCTGGTTGCTTTCCATCTATTTTTAAAGGGATATGTATTGTCTTATTCCACAAATCTTTGAATTCACTTTGAAAAGAACTGTCTTATCCTCCATCATTTAGGTAAGTGCTAAGTTGATTGGGCCTCACCACTCAATGGTAAAGCACAGAAGAAATAACAGCCCCGATGCTTAAACATTTATCTCAGACACAAAACAATATCACTGCTCTTCTGTGAACTGTTACTCAGAAAGTCGGTGTTAACACAATGTTAGCCTTCTGTAACTGCAGTGGGTATATGAGATCTAAACGCAGTGACAAATGTAGTGAGACCCCTGTCTCAAAAAAAGTCAAGCCTGAACACATCCTTCCTAATTTTGATAACTTTTAATTTTAAGATAATGTAAACTTTCCTCTTTCTTAGTTATAAATGTTAACACCTTCGGATGAAGGTGAATCAAGACAGGTCTAGAAAAAGATGTTCAGGGGAGTAACCCATCAAGAGAGACCCATAGACAGAAAAAAAACAAGGAGAGAATCCAGTATCCCTAGCCTATCTCATCCATGTCTGTCTCTGCAATATTCCTTTAGAAGTACCTAATCCCCCTGGAGAATTTTTATGTAACCATAAGAAAAAAAATGCCATGAGTTCTTGGGTAGGTTAAGAGTTCCATTCATTTGTAAAAGTATACTAACGTGCAAGGTCATTCCTTGGGAGTTTCCCCTTTCTTTGTCTCTGTTTATCTAAGTACTTGATGTCCCCAAGCAATTTTGTTTGGACACTTGTGCTCACTTGTTTGTAAGGCGAGTGAAACTTAAAGATAGCTGTACTTGTTACTTTATTACAATAATATGCTGAGATAGTAGAGAAGTAAAGATGTGCTGGATATTCCTGTTAGTTCTTTGGAGAGTTTTAAATTTGCATAGTATTTGAAACTGCCTCATTCACATATTTAGTTTTAATATGACCTTACAGCAGTACATAAAGATTTTTCTCAGCTGCTGAGGCCAGAAAGTTTGTGTTTCATACACCTGAGGCAGAGCTATGATGCATAGTAAGTAAGACTTAAGGTGTTAATGTGAGGTAAGCATTGAGGTTAGGTCTTGCTCATGCTGCTAGTCACATGGTTCAGCACCTTTGGTGAAATTTTTGCATTTTACCTTTGAATTGCCTTAGCATTTTACTGCAAAATAAAATGAGAGATATATTTACATGGTTCTAGTTCTGGGCTTGCTCTTCTGATTATCAGTATACTTATTTTATGCCAGGAGCATCTTAATTACTATTACATTGTCTTAGTATATATTTGCATTAATAATTAAAAGGGCTCTATATGTATTGTACTGGCTGGTTTTGTGAATCAACTTGACCCAAGCTAGAGTTATCACAGAGAAAGGAGCTTCAGTTGAGAAAACGCCTCCATGAGATCCAGCTGTAAGGCATTTTCTCAATTAGTGATCAAGAGGGGAGGGCCCCTTGTGGGTGGTACCATCTGTGGGCTGGTAGTCTTGGGCTCTATAAGAGAGCAAGCTGAGCAAGCCAGGAGAGCAAGCCAGTAAGAAACATCCCTCCATGGCCTCTGCATCAGCTCCTGCTTTCTGACCTGCTTGAGTTCCAGTCCTGACTTCCTTTAGTGATGAACAGCAATGTGGAAGAGTAAGCTGAATAAACCCTTTCCTCCCCAACTTGCTTCTTGGTCATGGTGTTTTGTGCAGGAATAGAAACCCTGACTAAGACATGTATCTTTAAGATATATTTTATTTTACAAATATTGGAGATAGTTATGGTTCTTGCACTTTCATTCAACATGTATAATTGAGTTTCTGCAATAGACTTCCTCAAACTCATATTGGGCTTCATTCAGTGTGCACATAAAGTTCTGGGAATGGCTTTCTTAGCAATAATGAGCCATGGGATTGACTTTGGGACATAACCTTCTAACTGTGAATGTGGTTTGGGGCCTATTTTTTCCATCTATTGCAATAGGAACTTTCTCTGATGATGGCTGAGCAAGACACTGATTTATGACTGCAGTAGAATGTTATTAGGAGTCATTTTGTTGCTATGTTCCTTTAATACAACAGTAGTAAATGGTTGTTTCCTAGATCCATGGCCTATCTAATCTCAGATCCTTGGCCACCTAGACAGTGTCAGGCATAAGTTCCATCTCAAGAGTAGACCTTCAATCCAATCAGGTGGTGGATGGTTATTCCCACAATTTTGTGCCACTTTCCACCAGTGAATCTTTCAGATAGATCATCATTGGAGATTGAAGGTTTTGTAGATGGGTTAATGATTACCGTTCTCCTCTGGTAGCATGCAGAATACCTTACAGTACTATGAACACTTGACAGTAGGGGTGAAGGCTCTATATAGGCACCAGCTTAACTTAGTTTCACTTTTGATTTAGTTAGATTAACATAGGCAGTGGTCCAGTTTTTGTTAGGGTATATAGGCCATCATTTTCCGTACTTTGCTTCTAGTCTGACTATGTTATGGTAGAAGTAAACATCTTAAAATACAAAAACAAACAAACAAGCAAACAAAACAGGGCTGGAGAGATGGCTCAGCAGTTAAGAGCACTGACTGCTCTTCCAAAAGTCCTGAGTTCAATTCCCAGCAACCTCATGGTGGCTCACAACCATCTGTATTGGGATCTGATACCTTCTTCTGGTATGTTTGAAGAGAGCAATAGTGTACTTATATACATAAAGTAAATAAATAAATTTTTAAAATTATACGATATAATTTATCGTATGCTTTAAGCGACTCTGAGAAATCTATCTTAAATTTGTTTATTTAGAAAATTAATATTTAGAATGTAAAGAAATGTATTACAGAGCCACAATTAAAAGGATGATAAAAGCATTGAAAAACTTTGTCAATAAACATAAAAACTTAAAGATGAAAGGAACAACCTCATCGGAAAATATTAGCAATTGTAGCGGATTAATGTGTCACTAGTATGGGATAAACTGGAAATTCATTAAGAATTTTCAGCCACACCAAAGATATATTGGCATTTGATGATTGTTTTTTCTCAGTTGAGTCCTGCTGGATTTCTGCATAATAATGTTAATTGTTTCTCAGACATTTTCATCATTTTCTTGGGCTATTTTTTTCTAAGTCTTATATTTTAGCAGCAGCTATGGCGCCAACTATAACCTGTGATTTCCAATCTTCTGCAAGGTGTTAACTCATTCTCATGAGCTTTAAACGTGCTAATCTTGCCTGCTCTTGCAGCTCCTGTTTAGCCCAATGGGAGCCATTTGTGGGGCCAGAAGGCACCCTTCTGATAAGGCAGGAAAGGTTCCAATCTTTTCTCTTTCTGCCATCAAGTGAAAGCCAGGGGACAAGTCTTTACTCCTCTGTGGCTGTGTGCAGGTGAAGCACTTCTGCTTCTGCAAGGGTAGAGCAACTCTGTGACTTTGCTTCTGCAGCAGAGACAGACTTAAGAGTAAAGCCAGAATGAATGATGGATAGGCTGAGTAGAAGCTGGTAGAGAGATAGACCACAGCCTCATTGTGAAGTTTCCAGAGCTCCATAATGTCTGCTGGACTGGGAAGATTGTTTATATTTTGATTTTTTTCCCCTTTCCTTAAATCTCTGGTGACAATTCACTGCTATAGGTCCCTTCGGTACCCATGCTATTTGAGAAGTAAAAAGAAACCCCAGGAAAATCACCACATTCTGATGTACAAGAGTCCCTTCAATCTTGTACTTTCAAGAGTGTCAGCCTTCCTTGCAGGGTCTCAGAGTTCTCTAGTTGTCTGTTAAATAGATTCCAGCATGGAATTATGCCGGAAGAGAAGACAGTAAATGTGAATTGATTCCATCCTGTTTCTGACTGCTCAGCTATTGATTGTTATAGCTGTGGTTTTGATAAAGTTTTCCACAGAGTCTTGCTATATAACCCAAAATGGAGTTGAGCTTGTAGAATCTCTGCTGTTGGCATTAGAGGCATTACCACACCAGACTGTCATATTTTTATTTTATGAAAACTTAGCAGTGATTGTAGGACATGCTAAGCATCAGAAAAGAAGAGTATATTAAAAATTAATTAAGAAGTGACTACATGGGGGAGTGAGAGAGGTATGGAGGGAGGAAGGAAGGAAATAAGAGAAAGCAAAGAAAGAGAGAAAGTGGGAAGAGAAATGAAGGGTCACCGTTACTATCAACACAGTACATTTGCATTATGTGCTAGAGGGAACACAATTTGGCTTAATAAAAACAATAGGAAATTTCATCAATAGATACCAATTCTAACACCATATTTTCTCATTTTTCAACAAAAGACTTTGCTTATGATTTATGGCCCTCACTACTTGTGTGTATTCTGGATCCTAAACAAATACTTTAATGGTGCTCTTCTTAAATGTGGCTGTGGGAAAACTTACAGCCACAGCTCTAGAGACTGCATGCAAGCTTGAGCACAGTGTTACAGCAGTGAGAGGCTAAAGCAAGACAGGGAAATGATGTGAAACAGCAGGATTCCCTGGTTCTTGAAAGCCAGGGAGTGTGGGCTGGAGAGAAAGGAGTTTTCAAACCTGAAGGGCACAGCAGTTGTGAGCAGATGGTCACATGCTTCGGTTTTTGAAATACACTTATACGTTGGGAGAAATCTACCCGATAACTATTACCTTTGAGCATCAAGGACAAGTATGCCATGGTTAATGCCTGTCCAACTGTGCCCTTGTTTGGGTCTTATGCTCCAAGTGTAACAAAGGCTTCCCTGCATCCCATTGCCACCCTCTGCCTTGATGACTTGCAGAGCAGATCACTTCAGGTGCCATTAGCCCTTAAGCTTTTTTATGTGTGAGGCCATGGAGGGAAAGCTGAGGTTTCATGTCTGATCTCTATTTCCAAACTCACTAAGGACCGGATAGGAAGAGCATCAAATAACTACAACAACAATAAAATGATATTACAACTGAGAATAGATCATCAATGAAAAGGATATATATATATATATATCATATAGCTGAGATGGTATTCAAGTTAGTATCATAAACAAGTTCTATTAACACAATACTATAGCATTACGCTTAGCAAGTATGTAGAATGACACATGAACACATGACAATGTGGTCATTCTTAAGTACAAATAGGAAGACTGTGCATGATTAATATGAGCTTTTCAAAATCCTATTCCCACATGTAAGTTGAGCTTTCAAGAATTCTAATCTTATCATTTATTTCAATTTGATGACTATGATGATAATGATGATCATTATTATTATTATCATCATTATTATTGGGTAAGGCACTGCTGATGTCAGAAGAGAACACTGTGGGGTTGCCTGTCCTGTGACATCCTGTGCTGCTTGTCTCTTTTTCCAGAGTGACAACAAAATATTTATTTTATGAATGATTAAACAAACTGAAACTGGCCATTTTAAAAAATTAATTGGTTATTTTATTTATTTCCATTTCAAATGTTGTCCCCATTGCTGGTCTCCCCTCCTCAAACTCCCCATCCCATCCTGCCTCCCCTTTGCCACTAAGAGGGTGTTCCCCCAACCACCTACCCACTCCTCCCTCACTGCTCTACCATCCCCTATGCTGGGGCAACAAGCCTCCACAGGACCAAGGGCCTACCCTCCCATTGAAGCCTGATAAGGCATGTATCTGGAGTCATAAATCCCTCCATGTATGCTCTTTGGTTGGTGGTTTAGTCTCTGTAAACTCTGAAGGGTCAGATTAATTGACATTGTTCTTCCTATGGGGTTGCAATTCCCTTCAGCTCCTTCAGTCCTTTCCCTAATTCTTCTACTGGGATCCCCAGGCTCAGTCTGATGGTTGCTTGTGAGTATCTGCATCTGTCTTAATCAGATGCTAACAGAGCCTCTCAGAGGACAGACATACTAGGCTCCTGTCTGACTTCTTGGCATCAGCAATAGTATCGATGTTAGGTATCTGCAAATGGGATGGATCACAAGGTGTGATGGTCTCTCGATGGCCTTTCCTTCAGTCTCTGTTCATTGTTTGTCTCTGTGTTTCCTTTAGACAGGAACAATTATGGTTTAAAATTTTTGAGATGCGTGGATGGCCCCATCCCTCAACTGGGGGCCATGCCTATCTACTGGAAGTGGTCTCTTCAGGTTCTATGCAGGACCCAATGGGGATGATATTAGCTACATGTCTTTCAATGCTTATTTTGAACAAATGAATGTGTGCTGTTCTTACCTAGCAAAGACTATTTTTTCCCCTTTCAACATTCCTTAATTACCTGTAGTTCTTTGTCTAAGGTTGGGGATCCATGAGCTGACCCCCTTGCATGTTCACATTTCTGTTGGCAGTGTTCTTGTTCAAGCCTTGTTCAGACAGCTATGTTATTGTGCTTTGTGGGTGTAACTTCCCTGAAATTTCTAGGTGATACAATCTCACAGTAGACACTCTGTTCTACTAGCTCTTACAGTCTTTCTGTCTCTTGTTTGAGACATTCCCTGAGTCTTAATGGCAATTGTTGTGCTGGGGATGAGCACCAAAATAATTACTTATTTGCCATACTTTGACTGGTTGTGGTTTTCCATAATGATCTCCATCTGTTGCAAAGAGAAGTTTATTTTATGCCCCTCTTTGATATAGATGTTGCAAGCCTTTTTTCTGATGATACTGGTAGCCCTAGCCTTTAGCCAGGTGTTCCTGCATCAACCTCTGTATACTGTTTTATGACATTTTGGAATAGTACCATGGCTATGATTCATAGTCTGCATGGAATAAAGCTATCTCTCACAGCACTTTTCTGTTTTTAATTGTAGTAAAAACATAGCAAATGAAACCTTACTCTTAGCAGAGGTCTGTGATAAGCTTCTGCTAACTCCATGTTCATGGTTGCATGGCTAATATTCTGAATTTTCTCATCTTTTGTAACTGACGTGCTATAGCTACTAAACAGCAGCTTCTCATTTCTCATTCCTTCAGCCCCTAGCAACAACCATCCTACATCCTATTTCTAAATGTGTAATACTTTTAGTGTACTCACATAAATGGTATCATATAATATCTTTTCTCCTATGATGATTTTTAGTTCACTTATTATGGTAGCTTCATGTTGTAGGACACAGTAGAGTTCCCTCCTTAGCCTGAAAGTCACATGTCTACCTAGGTAGTACTTGATTACTCTTAGAATCACTTGAGTATTATGTTCTGCTTGTTCTTGGTTAATGAAGTGATATTTCTTGTTTGATTTTAGGAGCTGCAATTTGATTATCTAATTTATTTTATTTTACCAGGAAAATGCATTATTGAAGAATCCTAAAATCAAACACTAATACATAGACAAAAATTATTCTGAGACCTGGGATGTGAGATGCTCCCAGGACTCAATGTGGGTGACCTTAGCCGTAATGCCCAACACTGGGGATATGGAACCTGAAGAGACCACCTCCAGTAGATAAGACATGGCCCCCAGGGGATGGATGGTGACACCAACTCACCTTCAAAATTTTTGACCCAGAATTGTTCCTGTTTAAAAGAAATGCAGGGGCAAAAATGGAGCAGAGACTGAAGGAATGGCTGACCAGTGGCCGGCCCAACTTGGGATCCATCCCATGGGCAGGCACCAACCTCTAACACTATTACTGATACCACGTGATCCTTTAGATGGGAGCCTAGCATGGCTGCCCTCTGAATCTGTCTATCAGCAGCTGACTGAGACAGATGCTGATAACTCACAACCAAGTGTTGGACTGAGATTGGGGACTCCTATGGAAGATTGGGGGAAGGACTGAAGGAGCTGAAGGAGATTGCAACCCCATAGGAAGAACAAAAATGTCAACTAACTCAGACCCCTGGGAGCTTCAAGAGATTAAAACACCGAAATAAATAAAATAAATAGACTGGCCCAAGGTCCTGGCCCCACCCAGCCTGGCACATAAGCAGCAGAGGACAGCCTTGTCTCTCCTCAATGGGAGAGGATGTGCCTAATCCTTTAGAGACTTGATGCCTCAGGTAAGGGGAATGCCCAGGGGCAGGGCACCTTCTCCGAGGTGAATAGGAGGGTGTAGGGGGTGAAGAACTCTTGGATAGAGTTCCAGAAGGAGGGCAACATTTGGGATGTAAATAAATTATTTTAATTATTTATTTATTTTTTTAAAGACTGAAGGCAAAATGCTTCTGTGTATCAGAAAACAAATTCACAAACTCAAACAACTTCTCAATGAGAAGGAAGAAAGGCCAGGATGTGATGTGTTTCTGTGTTTCTGGCTATGTAAACTAGAAAAAAATAATAATAAAGAAGTGGTGACCATATTTAAAATTTCAATGTAACAACATAAAATGAAATGTTACTTACTAAATTATGCTATGTTTTTATGAAAGAGCTACCCAAAAATGAATGTCACAGCCCCTAAATGAAGTGCAGGGAGATGGGATTTTGTGTCTCTCCTTAAAAAATAAAAATTCAAACTAGAACATAATGCATCATTTCATTGCACGAATGAAACTTAAGCTTGCCTTTGCTGTCTCGTATCGGGCAATCACGTTCTTACCCATCACACTGATAGGTTTCTAGATTTGTAGAGAACAAGAGCAGATGGGAGTATTCAAGCCTCAAGGGTGAGGAAGAGGAGGCGGAGGCCGGGATGTGCGGGGATGCCTTTGAGTACATCACTGCTTTGCTGAATTAACCTTGGCATTAACGATGTAAGGAGGTAATACTAAGTTTGAGGGAGAGAATACCTTGAACTATCAAGAGGCCAGCGCCTAGCATCCTGTCCACACAGCTGCCTGGTTTCAGATGCATTGCTTGCACAGGCTGAAATGGTTTAATTGTAAGATAAAGGAAACAATCTCACTGACCTTTACAGCATCCGAAATAAATGATAGTGTCTGAACTTTTTTATTGTTGTTGTTGTTTACATAATGCTAACATTTTCACTTCGAAATATTAGAGTAGAACCTAGCGAAAAACATATTCTGAAATCCTGGGACATAACTGTAGAGCTTGAAGCAGAGAGTTTAAGCATCTGCTCCTAAACTTGCCTCCAGCTATGGGCAGCTAAGAACACTTCCCAGTCCCTCTAATGTTCAATGTCTCATGAAATATTTTTTTCTACATATGCTTAAATATTTATTTAAGCAGGAAACTAGTGACTGGCCCATCAATTATAATCATTCAAACGTTTAAGAAATTCACCCACTCAAAGGACAAAAGATAATGAATAATGAGTGTCAGGGATGGCAAAGGCTAACTATAGACATTTTCAGGATAAGTAAGTAAATAAATAAGTAAATAGATAAATAAATAAATACAATCTCACCACAAAAGATATTTCTCTTCTTCTTGCTTCTCCTTCACTCCCCTCCTCCTTCTCAGTCTTTCCCTCTCCTCTCTGAATTTTTCCCCTATCCCAGTGTCTCCTTAATTTCCCCAAAGGAAAATTAAAGTCTGAGTTAAACAAATTTTACAGTCTATCTTTACTTATAGTTTTTCATGAGTTCTTGCCTAACTAACATTGAGTTTACGTCAATAGTTACCTCCCCCAAGACCTGAAATGTGAAATGTATCCATTTGTTGTCATTTTCCCACACTGGGCTGTCAGAATCGTCTCTAGAGGACCTAGAGCCAACACAACCTCTTTGTGGGGAGCAACAATACTGTATTCAGGAACAGAAAAAACCTTTCTTCTGTATTTGTGCAAGTTTTCTCTTATTAATAACTGAACATGTCCCTTGGATGAGGTAAAGAAAATATTGCCTTTATTCCTTTTGAGGAGATTAAAGACACACTTCAAAAATTATATACTGCCCTATACATTGATGTGGTCAATCTACATGGATGTGGTCAGACTATATCAATGTAATCCCTTTATATTGATGTGAATCCTGTGTCTTGATGTGGTCACTCTACCACTCTCCATTGATGTAATAAATCTACACTGACATAGTCTCCACGCTGACATGCCGAGTTCATTTAATTCAGTGGATGAAGAGTGAGATGTTAAATAGGAACGAAATGTTCTAGGCTCTAAGCTATGATGTAGCATTTCACTGATGTCAGTCACCATCTTGTCTCTGAATAGGGATTCACAGCTCTTTGTTAAATTGAAGGCAGCAGATCCTAGATACCCTTTGGGACATCAAGTGGGTGTGAGAGATAGGAGTTGCAAACTAATGGTGACCCAATGTGTCAACTGGAGAAGTTCCATTTGGTGCATCGTCTGTGTGGCATTCTAAATTTGAACACTGAAAATATGGGGTGAGCACTTCAGAAGGTAATTCTTACAAATTACTATTTTGCCCAAAGACACCATTTTCCAGATCTTTGTTATCCACAATGAACCCTTAATTCTAAGCCATAAATTCTTATGTGTTACTCACATATTAAGAATGTTATTATTTATGGAAACATTTACTTTAGCTTTGAGTGTTAAAAAAATGTGTCCAGCTGGCTATATATAAGAATTCATATATTGTATATCATTCTCTCTGGTAATAAATACCAGAGTAGCCTTTTACATGATTTGGCTTAGGTAAACACAAATTCCTAGTTATTTGATAACTACAAATAAATAGATTAAATTGCCTGACACCATAATAAAAAGGCACCGTCTACTTTAATAATATGCAACAACAATAATAGTAAGAAACACTTCCCTTCATCTTGCTATTCTATTGTATTTATACAATTATGAAGTCATTTTGTCACCTTATTTTCTGTAAGAATATATGGTTTGCAAATCATTATACCCTCCATTAAACAAATATTTATGGGGTGCCAACTATCTGACAGTGAGATGGATGTTTCTACTATCGCAGGCATTAACCTTGTCTGTGTATGGTTTAGGGTATAGTAATAGATTTCAGGTAAGTAGATAGGTAAATACATGTAGCAATGCAAGTTATAAAGACACCAACAAAATTGTATAGAAATCAGTGCCAAGAGAAGCAAATTTATATCAGGCAGTCAGGGAAGGCTTCGTTGTGGTAGAATTTAAGTATAAATTACAGAAGGATAAGAAAATGCCAGACAAATGAACAATGAGAGGTACGTTTGAGGACCAGAACATAGCAGGTGTGAAACAGAATAATATTAATAATAAGAAGGTCTGACATATTTCCAGTGTGCTTTGAGCATGTGCAGAGAGCATAGTGAGAGCCTAGCTAAGTGAAGACCTGGATCATATGGAGCTAATAGGCCATAGGCAAGGTGGGGCTCATCAAGAAAGGACACATTTCCTTAAATAACTTTAAATTAAAATTAGCTTCCAGGTTACTCCATGGAGAAAGATAATAGCTGTGATCCATAGATGCCATCCTTACTTGTGGCAGGGGTGAACAAGATGGTAAATAAAAGATGGGCAGTTTGTGAGTCTGACTGGCCTATAGGCCTAGACCCACTCAAACCACTAAGGTCAAAGGTTACCAGTTTGCTTCTTTTAAATACTAGGAAGATGCAAACTGCAGAGTTATAGATAAATGCTAAACCCAATTCCTGAAGAGTAAGTAAAGATTCCTCAGAGACACAAAATGCATTTAAATGAACAGAAAAGTAAGTCATATCAACTAAGAAGCAGGAATTTTGAGGCTGAAGGACAAGCCAAAAGCCTCCCAATACAGACTTTTGTGCTTGTGTGAAGAGAATTTGCAAAGTCCCTCAGCATATTTTTCTGAGTTCACTATAATCAATGCAGGGTGAAGCTTTGATTGTGGAATTAGTCAAATCCATTTTGTATTTACCAGGCTAGAAACATTCTGTGGCTGTGACAAGCAGGTCTTTGTCCCAATTTTCACCATGATATTAATCACTGTAGTTTCTGCACACTAGAGGTCCAAATCATAAAATTGATTTTGATGGTATGGAAAATGCTGCTGCATTCATAATTTTATCTACTGGCCTTATCAACTGGAGATAAAGCCTCCTGAAAGTGGGTAACAATGTCAACAAGTGGGTCTTCTCTTTCTTGGAGTATAAAAGCTACAACTCAATATATATATATTCACTTTACATCCTGTTCCCAGGCCCCCCTCTTCTCAGCTCCCCCACATAGCTCCACTCTCCTATTTTCTTCTCCTCTGATGAGGGGGAGCCCCTGCCTGGGTACCAACCCATCATGACACATCAAGTCACTACAGGACTGGGCACACCCTCTCCCACTAAGATCAGACATGGCAGCCCAGTTAGGGGACCAGGATCCTCAGTCAAGCAACAGAGACAGATCCCCCATGACAGTTGTTGGGGGATCCTCATGAAGACCAAGCCACACATCTGCTATGTATGTAATATATATGCTCTTTGGTTGGTGGTTCCATATCTGGGAGTTCCTAAGGGTCCAGATTAGTTGACGACTTTGTTGGTCTTCCTGTGGAGTTCCTATCTCCTCCAGGTCTCTCAATCCTTCCCAAACTCTTCCACAGTACTTCCCAAGCTCAGTCTAACATTTGACTGTGGGTCTCTGCATCTGTTTTGGTCAACTGCTGGGAGGAACATCTCAGAGGACAGTTATGCTAGGCTCCTATCTGAAAGCATAACAGACTCTCATGAATAGTATCAGGGATTGATTCTTGCCCATGAGATGGGTCTCAAATTGGGCCAGTCATTGGTTGGCTATTCGCTCTGTCTCTGTTCTATCTTTGTCTCTGCCCTTCTTGTAGGAGACTACATTTTGGGTCAAAGAGTTTGTGAGGCTACAACTCTCTTTAAAAGCCAAATGCTTGTAGAAATGTTGATTGTTTAAATGAGGGCTCTCTCTCTCTCTCTCTCATGGTTCTTTTCATTTTTCTATTTCTCTCTTCTTACAAAATATTTTCGTCTTTCCTCAGGAGGGAAACTGTTATGTAGTGAGTCAGACAGTTTTGTAACCTCAAAGCACTTCTCCATGTTTTTAAGTAGTTTTATGGGAAGGCTAACAGTTTTCATTAATGTGGAGGACACTTCTTAAGAAACAAGAACAAAATAAATAAGACTACAGCAGACGTTCCTGGAGTCAGTTTCCTGAGTGGCCATGCCCTCACAAGCATTTCATGTCTCTATCTTTTCAGTCTTTCTACCTGTATGCTTCTGACTTTTATGGAAAGTTGTGTGGCACACATGCCAAGGAAGTGAAAACTAAGAGAGAGTTGTGAAGGCCCCACTCTCTCCTGTTTTCACACATAAACACATGTGCAATGTTGCTCAGAGCACTGGATCACCATGGTAACCAAGATGCAACACAGAACACAAGAGGCCTGCAAAAAGATGGTTGATTCTTTTATAACTTTCTGAACTTAATAGAAATATTTTATAGACATTATTATTAATAATATAGTGTGTGTGTGAGAGAGAGAGAGAGAGAGGGAGAGACAGAAAGAGAGAGAGAGAGAGAGAGAGAGAGAGAGAGAACCATATGTGTGAGAGTGCCTGAGGACCACAAAAGATGTCAGGTTCATTAGGGAGTTACAGATGGCTATGTGTAGGTGCTGAGAAACATAGTTGGGTACTCTGAAAGAGCATCAAGCACTCTTTACTCCTGAGCCTTCTCTGAAGACAAAATAGAAGATATTTTAAAACCGTCTCAAAGTTTATATGGTAAAGAAATCTGTCATCCCAGCACTGGAGACATATAGACAAGGAATCATCCTCTTTTTTTTTTTTCCCTGTTGTTATTTTGAGCTTTTCTCAGTGGTTCATTGGCAATTTATACCAAGACTTTCAGTACAGTTCCAGAAATGGCAAGTCTTCAACTGCAGAAAGAAGACATCTCAGGAAAATATTATCTGTCCAAATCACACCGTTCTGCTCTCTATCTGCTATGGATTTGTTCTGTCAGTGGGTAACCTGCCTAAAGGAATGAGCTTAACAATACACATTGTTTTTGTTTTCTGTCTCTTTGGAAAATTATTTGTGAGTGTTGCTAAGCTTGTCTTCCTGATCAACAAAAGCCACACATGGACTTGACTGCACTGATTG
Source organism: Rhynchomys soricoides (assembly GCA_019843965.1). Taxonomy (NCBI): domain Eukaryota; kingdom Metazoa; phylum Chordata; class Mammalia; order Rodentia; family Muridae; genus Rhynchomys; species Rhynchomys soricoides. Next base: position 6,339,288 of record JADRCH010000082.1, on the reverse strand, counting down.
GCATTTTAGACTGAGTTTATTTTTAATACACTGAGAGGAAAGCACATCAAAAGCTTCTGTCTTTGAATTTCTTCTTCCTTGAATACATTGTGATTGGAAGATAATAATAAAGTGAAAGTGTGTGGCTGTATATAAAGGTACGTGTATGTGTATCTGTGTGTGCATGTGATTTGCCATGTACACAGCATCATTTATCTTGTTTGTTTTCTATGCAATGCAGGATGAGTAACACTATTTGTTTTAAGACATATGTGTGGTCGATTTTTTAAAATAAGGGGTGTCAAGGATGTACATAGCACAGTGCTTGCAACCTGTGGGTATTTTATCCTTCACAGAAATGGGAATTTTTCAGTTATGACTAAGTATCATACCGGAAATGTCCTCACAAAGCAACTTCCTTGGCATTTATAAACACAGTAAAACTCATGGCCAGCTATCTATGGAAAGCCTCCACTTAATAACAAAGTCCCACTGGCTCTGAGGTCTCAGTAAATGGGTTTCATAGAACACAATCCTTGTAAAACCAAACCCTTGTCAGATTTTAATAGTCACCTGGAAAGCCAGAACACCCAAATTATAAACCACTAACTCTCCTGTTTACACACCTACATCCTATCACAAGAACTAGTCCACAACTTGACAATCAAAAGGTGACACTCACTCATCCACTATTCAATACTTTTTGTAAGCCCAGACTAGATGTCAGTGAATCTTGTCTATAAATACAAAGGACAAATAACGTACAATACAACCATGGACCCTGCCTCAGATTCAGGGTGGAGAAACGTGACCTATTACAGGACTCTGAGGACAACCATGGCTGAGTCAGCTATGAGATCAGGCTCCTATTTTCCACAGGATGAAGTTTGTGAGAAGGTTCAAGAGAGGTTACCTTCAGAAGCAGTTGTAATTCAAGTAAGAGCATCCAAAGGCTCCAGTGAGCCCTGAGCCTCATTCATCACTGCTGGAGGGAATGAGTCAGCTCCAAGTCATCTCACACATAAAGTAATTCTGAGCATTGGCTGCAGCTGGTCAGGTTCTGTGCATTGGTGATATCACTGTAGCCTCGGGCAGGTTCTCCAGAAGATTCCAGGCAAACCGGTAAAACAAGAATGTGAAACCACTTTCTTTACAGGGATGGGAAAGGTAGCTTGGTACCTTTTCTGATGTCTGTGTCAGCTTGTGCTCTGATGGTCTGTCTCCTCAAGATGCCTTCAAAATTACTCAGGTTTATGATAGAGCTTGACTTCCAAACAGCAGACACGATAATGTTCTGGTCAGACTTTTATTGTCAACTTGGCAGACCTAGATTCAAAGCTTCATCTTAGAGCACTTGTCTCTGACATTTCTTAACGTTGGGTTGTGACCCGGAAGTACAAGCCAAATAAGCCCTATCTTGCACAAGTTTTCTCATCAAAATAGAGAAGCACATGACGGTTTAAAACTTATTTTCTCTACCTTTTCTAATTCCAAAAATTTTGAATTAAATTATGGAAATAACAACACATTTAATAATTTTATAAGGACAAATGTGTGTGTGTGTGTGTGTGTGTGTGTGTGAAACCTATTGTGTAAGGTTAAAAATTATCCCTCCAAACCCTTAAAAATTATCAACTCCAATTCAATCCCATTTTCTCTCTATCTTTTGTACTTAAAGCTTATCTCAGCTCCCATATTTTACTTTATAAAATATAAAAATGGGGCTGGAGAGATGGCTTAGGGGTTAAGAGCACCGACTACTCTTCCAGAGGTTCTGAGTTCAATTCCCAGAAAGCACATGGTGGCTCACAACCACTGTAGTGGAATTTGATGCCTTCTCCTGGTGTGTCTGAAGACTACAGTGTACTCATATAAATAAATAAATCTTTTTTAAAAAAGGAGTTAAGGAAATACCTTTAAAAATAAAATATAAACGTGTCTCTAAAATAGAAAATACATATAATGTTTACCAACAACACCCTTAAATATCTAACATTGTAAAAGCTGATTTATTTTCAGTAAGTTTGTTCATAGACCTTTCAAAACTGTAACAGTAACAACTTTGTTAGGTGCTTGTCTTCATTAGGGTTTTACTGCTGTGAACAGACACCATGACCAAGGCAACTTTTATAAGGACAACATTTAATTGAGGCTGACTTACAGGTTCAGAGGTTCAGTCCATTATCATCAAGGTAGGAACATGGCAGCATCCAGGCAGGCATGGTACAGGAGGAGCTGAGAGTTCTACATCTTCATCTGAAGGCTGCTTGGAGAAGACTGACTCACTACCAGGGTGAGGGTCTTAAGCCCACATCCACAGTGACACACCTACTCCAACAAGGCCACATCTCCTAATAGTGCCACTCTCTAACCCAAGCATATACAAACCATCACAGGTGCTCAACATGCTACACTGACTCTAAGATGTCTGTGTGGGAAGGAAACAAGATTTCATCATCAGATCCATTGTCCTTCTGTGACCATACTTCTTGGGTGGTGTGGGTGGGTTATGTTGACTGACAGATAAATCTCTGAGGGGTTTTCTAGATCAGTTTAACCAAGGTGGGAAAGAACCACTGTAACTACCAGGATTTGGAGGAGAAAGCTAGCTGAGTGCCAGCATTCAACCACTTTCTACCCCTTGAACTTTATTTGGTGCTAGGTCACAAGCAGAGCTTCTAGGGTCTGTTAGGAAGCCTGGTCTCCACTGATGGCATGCTCCTTGACTGTAGGCATGCTGGGTAAGCACTCTGCCAAGAGCTACATCCTGAGCTCCCAAGAGACTGGTGTGACCAGGAAGATGGTTTCCTCACAGGAGAGGTGAAAGTAAAGAACAGGACTGAAGTCTAGATTATCGCTCCAAACAGCAAGACTTCAGAAAAACTAGAAGAAGCAAAGGGGCAGCATCCTAAACAACAGGCTTCTCCAGACCCGGCGCCACAGCCTGCTCTCTTGCCTTGAATCACCACAAAAATAAAAAAAAAAAAAAAGCTTGTCTTAAGACTATTGGGATCTAATTTGCTTCGTGGAATGTAGCCTTACTAGCTCAGCTGTGTCAGATATGATCAGATGTGAATGGAACTCTGAGGAGAGTGATTTTGTTGTAGCCAAAGGGAAAAGTCAGAGAAAACTATTTCTTATTCAAAAACATAACAGGAACTGGAATTATTTCCCCCCATTTGGGTTTTAGTTTTGTTTAGGGCCCAAAGCTAAAAGCATGCTCTTGTGGTTAAAGACTGTGTCTGAATAGGCCCGTTAGTCTGTGGGAAGGAGTAAAAACAGACAGTAGCAAGCATCCTTGCATCCTTGGAGAAGCAAGGGAAGTTGGGCAGAATTAGAAAGACCGGTGTATTCAGCCAAGAGAAAGCAGTTAGAGGCATTTTCTGGAAGTATGACACGCATCTTCCAGAGTTTGTGACACTGACAGACTGCTGTCAAACTCTTCCTTGAAAAAAATCAAAGGTCTGGGATTGACAGGAGCAGCCTCTGGTGGAAGGTTTGGGTAGGGGTGGGTTCAGGGAGCTCTGTGCATTCAAAGACCGGCAGGAATGCAGTCTGCAGTTTGGGACTGGAACATCTGCAGCCTGGCCTTAGACTGGAGTTAAGCCATAGTGACGCCATCTCATCGATGTGCCTTGAGGACAGCATATCTCCCTCCAAAAGACGATCTTTGAAGGTAAATGGATTCTGTAGCACAGAAGCTGAGGGGAAAAGCTAAGTAGTCAATGGAGAGTCTATTTGACCTGTCTCAAGGAGAGAATATGGAGAGGGTCTAGTGAATAAACATCTCAATGAAAGAATGAGCCTGTGTGTCTATCAGCGGATTAAGGAGCCATGAAAATGTGGCCCGTGGACTTTTATTCAGCCAAAAAAAAAGAAAGAAATGCCCTTTCCAAGAGAGACTGAAGTTGGGAGTCCATCAGATTAGAGAAAAGAGTCAGACTCTGACAGACAGATGTGGTACGTTTTCCCCTCATTTTGTGGTTTCTAAATGTTGGCAGAAGCATAAAATGGTTTATGAACATAGGGCATGGAAGTACAAGAGAGACCAGAGGGACAAACATGAGTAACAGAGAGGCAGGGGAGAAGGGAGGAATGTGGTCAAAGCACAGATCGTAGCTGTGGGAAAATGACTCCAAGCAGGAAACTCTCAGGCCATTTCCACACTTGCCATTCCCTTTGCACTCTGGAGCCAGAGGCAAAGCAGGCAGAGGCAGAGAGGTAAGAGTGGTTGTCGGAGGAGGATTTCCTGTGTAAGACTGCGACAAGCCTTAAGTACCTGGGACCCCCTGAGTGAACAACGTGGGCCTGGAATCAATGCAAAAGCAAGAGGAATTTATTGTTCCAGTGCACTGGGGTCATCCTGCACCCAAAAGAGAGACGGTGGCCCCGTTTAGCAAGTTTTTATACAGTTTCCAGGGGCGGGAAAAGAGCATCAGCAACTAAGCACAATATGATTGGTGGACCAGTGTGCCCTTTAAACTGATTGGTCTTTAGGGAATGAGGTAATAGGGGCTTAATCAGTTTCTCCCTTCTGGCCTTTGTGCAGTCTGGCCTGTCTGTTCCAGGAGGGGAGAGGTCCAGTGGAATTTTCCAACTGCTCTACGCTGACCTCTTCACCTGCAGGTAGTTTTCATCAGCGGAGGCTAGGCTCTCGCTCTCTCTCTCTCCCTCCCTCCCTCCCTCCCTCCTTTTCTCTTCCTCTCTCCCCTCCCCCCTCCCCCCTTTCCCCTTCTCTCCCTCTTCCCCTCTCTCTCCCCCTCTCTCCCTCCTTCCCTCTCTTCCGGCCTCTCTCCTCTGTCTGTATCTCTGTTGTCTGTCTATCTTTCTTCTTAATGGAAGTTCCTACCCTGGTTGAAGCATTCTTTACCATCCCAGCCACACATGGACCTTCTTTGTGATACTCTGGACATTTCAGCTAGCGTTTAATGATTCTTGATTCCATGCCTGGTAGTAGGTGTGCTCCGGGATTACTATAGTGAAGACTGTAATAATAATAATAATAATAATAATAATAATAATAATAGTAATAATAATAATTTGTAAATAATTGGGCTGGTTAGTTCACCTAATAAACAGTTGAAGATCACCCAGTCTGGAAATATGCCCCTAAAATATGTGAAATTTGCCTGGTATGGTAGTGAAAATAAGATGTACTTTGATGATAACCATGCTGGTAATTATAGCTGTTTTAAAATAGTCTTACCAGCATAGTGGTGTGCACTTGTACTTTAGGCACTCAAGTGGTTGAGGCAGGAAAATGGTAGGTTTGAGGTTAACTTGTGTTAAGCAGCAAGCATCTCTCTCCATGTTTTTTAACTGTTCTGAATGGTTATCATATAGGTGTAGGCATCAGATAAGGTTCTGAGAACTCTTCCTTGAAGTCAACATCATGAAATTCGTCTTGTAGTTGAGGAAACCAGAATAGAGAAAAGTGACTTCCCAAGTAGGCAAAAACAGTAACTCCCAGAGCTCAGTTTTGCACTAATGGTTTCCATACCCCATCTTAACGCTGTAATGTCCCTGACTCAGGTATCCATGTGGTATTTTTTTTTTAATATTCATAGAAACAACCTACATTTTACAGAGAATAAAAATCTGACAACCACTCCCCAAAACTGCTTTATGAGGCCTAGTGGCCTTCACTGTAAGCTATTCATCACAGAGTACACTTGGAGTATACACTCTTATAGTTAATCATAGCTGTGAAGTTTTGTATCAGAGGAGCAAATATGGCTGTTTCCTTAGATGTGTTTGTGAAAGTATGTGGTGTGGGTTCTTGTATGTGTTTCCACCTGTGCACAGGTACATGTGCTCATGCCTGGTGAGGCCAGAAGGTAGCCTCTGGTGTCTTCCCTCAGTGTTGGTCAAAAAGTCTCTCAGTGGCCTGGATCTCATCAAAGAGACTACAGGCTGAGCAGAAAGTCTCAGGGATCCACCTGGCTGTGCAGCCCCAGTACTGATAATATAAGACTATGCCACCACACCTAGTCTTTTTACCTGTACTCTGGACTGGAACTCAGGACCTAATGCTAGCAAGGTAACACCTGAGCTATTTCTCAGATGCAAATATGTTTTTTTTAAAATATACCACTATTCAAGTATTTTTATGTATGGAATATAAAAAATATTTTATTTATATGCTACTATCTACTAAAATATTCAGTTGTAATTACATTTTTATTGTTTAGTCACAAAGGAGATGTGTATTGAAAAATAAATGACTCAGTAAATAAGTAATGTCAAATTATAGCAAATGTAACAAAGACTTTACTTGCTTATCCTGGAGTAAAAACCCTATCATTTGAAGGTCAGAGAGCACATTTGGAAGGAACAAATATCAAGAACAAGACCGGACAGTTGAAAATTAAAGCCCCATGCAACACCCAGTATGACATTTTAGAAGTCAAATGGAATACAATTTAGTTCAGGCTGGACAGCTATTGTCAGCCTGCATCGCTGTTTGATCTGCAATTTATATTGGGTTGAAGCAGAAAGGATTTCTTTCTGCTTCAGCTTCTTGGCTTTTAACACAATGTTTCACAGATGTCTGACCTTTGGGTTTTAATGTGATAATGCGCTCCCAACCGACAGAAACCCGAAAGCTGATTGTCAGAGCAGAGGTTGTTTTTCAAGGAGAATGAACCCAAGTTGTGGACATAAATGACATCATGTTCTTTTGTTTTTTTTTTTCTGTTCAGAATGCCTAGGCACATCAAATGTCAGCGTCCTGGGAACATTTCAAGAATGGTAGGTAAATATAAAAGGCAGTGTGTGTTAGGGCACTAAATTTGTTGTAGTTATTTGCTTTAAAAAAAAATGTTTTTCCTCTTTGGGAAGTGCTGTACTTCTCATCTTATGAGCCCTCATCCTATCTTTTGGAGTTTTCTTGTTTTGCTATCCCAGGGCTGGACACTCTGCTTAGCCCTGCTCCCATCAAGAAACAGCATTCACTGTTCTCACCAGCTAGTGGTCTCAAACTCTGCCTGCCTCCTCCCCAGTACACACCATAGTCTCGAATTTGCTGACATCTCCCCCAGCATTTTGTCATAGATTTCCAAACTGATAACAACAAGAGCAAAGTCACCTGCGTTTTCTGTGACCTTGACAGCTTTTCCTCATTTGGACCTGATGTCATTTAGAAGCTGGGTTTCTCTGGAGGAACAGAACCATAGACTGTCTGTAAACAACTAAAGGGACCTATTAACCCATTTATAGGATAGCATCTGAAGGGTATGACATGGCTGCCTTTACACTGGAGAGTCTGAGAACTAGGTAGCAATCAGTCCATAAATCTGGAAGTTTCAACGGTCTCAGTCTGCTGCTAAGGACCTGGATGAGTCAGTGGTCTTAAAGGAAGGTCAAAGTGGCTGAGTTCTGATATGTGATGTCAGTGAAGGGTGGAACCAGTGCCAGGATAGGTTCACTCCTCAATAGGAAGTTAAGGGGAAACAGTATTGCTTTCCCTTCTGATATCTTTATATATGTGCTGCGTCCAGAAAATGCCACCCAGCTCTGGGAGAAGACCTTACCCCTCAGTCATAGCTTCCTGAAAATGCCTTCACAGCCACATATTGGAAGGTCATCTTAGTTGTTTCTAGATCCAATTAATTAACAAATGATATCAACTTTCCCACAAAGGTTCATGAGCTCCAAGCTTGGTACCCATTGGAGCAATATTGAACTATTAGAAACATCAAAAGAAAATATTTGGTGCAAGGAATTTGGGCCACAGAACCTCTGCTTCAGAAGTTTGTACTGCTCATCTTGTAAAGGGGACATGTTGTCCTGCGACTGTATTGTTTTTGATAATGTCACATTCCAGAGTGAATGTGCCGTGTGCATAGTCTCTTCAGCATGAAGCAGGCTTCATTTCTCAACTGAGTTGTCACTCGGTGATAGCCTCTCACTACTGCACAGGAGCATGGGTGTGTGTACCCTCCAAATGTAAGAATGGTGAGCCCATATTTCAAGTTACACAGTTTTAGGTACAATGTTATAGCCACATAGTGAACCACCACGGTATCAAATTGCCTCATACAGGAGTGGAAGACTTTGAGAGTACTTTTGAAATCCCATGTAACATCTCAGGATTGCTGGTCATGTATTTGGACATGTGTGTATTACTTTTTGAGTGAGAGTCCATGATCTGTTCTCTTAACATCTTTTGGAGATTCTGGAAGTATGAGCCGCACATCTTTGGACTATGCCTACTACTGTTTAATCATCATTACAATTAGGTAATGAATGCTTTTCTTTTTTGCTTTCTGTTCTGATAGCTCAGGAACATTTTCCTTTAACTCCATCACTGCTTACTGTCCTTATTAATTTCTCCTCTTTCAGGGGTGTTTTTCCTTGGTTCTAGAATGCCTTTCCCAGCTTATAGAGGCCCTTTATCTTGTCCTTGGTCTTTGTTTATCTCTCAGAAGCCCAGACTCACCCATTATCCAAGTTGTTTGCCCCAGCTGCTTTTTTTCCCCACTTCAGTTCATGACCTTGAATTGTGCATCTCCCTGGACCATCCTTCCTTATTTTCCATTTCTTACCACTCTTTCCTTCTGTCTAAAATCTTAACACCATTTCCCCTTATTCCTGTACTACTGGCTTAGATTTTCAAAACCTGATTCTAATAAGGGTACTTCAATGCTTTAACATCCCTTCTAGCCCACCACCCACCAGAGGTTGTGGATAGGTTGATAGGGCAAAGGAGGATGTGGACCTCTTAGAAATAGTTCTTTGGAGCAAATCCAATCTGGGTTGTCAGGATATCAGCAGTTTAGTTCACATGAATCAGAAGCAGCAGCTCAATCTGGAAAAAACCACAAGGCTCTGCCAAGAGTCCATGGAAGTACCAGGAAGCCAGAACACCACCAGAAGATTTTTTTTTTTTTTTGGTTTGTTTCTCTTTACGAAGTCACAACTAACAATGACCAGCAAAGAGTGGCAAAGTGAACCAATACCACACAGCTTTCTCAGAAAAGACCAGTATCAGCAAAGCCCAACAATGACCAGCAAAGAGAGACAAAGCAAACCAACACCACACAGCATCATGCACTATCTGTTGGGTTATATTTATACCCTTTCCAAATATCACACGTTCTTTCACGCATCCACTCTAGCAAAACATTGCATGTCCTTTTCCAGGCTGCTTCCAGAAAAATATCACATGTCTCTTTTCAGCAAACATCCTCTCATATGATAGTTTCCAGAAAAACATCCCATGACACAACCGAGTCTCCTAAGAAACCAGAAACTTCCACCTCACTGTACTAGCCAAATAGCTTTGGCCTTCACATGCCCCAATACATCCTCAGGCATGAAAACCAACTCTCGATGTGCTCACTGGTGTATTCTTCCCTGTTGCTAACTCTGACTATCTGCCAGTCCAGATCCCAACTGTCATGGGCTGCTAACCATGCTGTGTGCTATCTCACGTCCTCTTGATTGGTGTTGACCCACAGTTTATTTAGACATGAAAAGTCCTCTTCTGATATATTCTTGTATATTCCTTCATTAAACCTGTTTCCCCATTTTAATGGAAGCATTCCTTACCCTTAATGTTTTGTCTGACTGAGCATCACTGCTCTCTGGTTTCTGATGATCTAGTGTGCCTTCCCATCATCCTTCACCTCCTCTCTGCAACTCGTCATCTCCACACCTTGAGGAGGTTAACATGACAACTAGAGACTCACTATGTTTAGGTTCTAGTTATTTAATCTGTGTTTTACTAATATCTGATTCTAGCTATTTCTCTGTGACCTTATTTCCTTTTCCCCAACCCCCTGTATGTAACAAGTTTTCTCACACAGCTTTCCTCATCCTGGGTATATTCTATACTTTTTTTCTTCCCTACTTCTTTTTCAAAATGTCTTTAAGTTCTGTCTCAGCACAGGAAGACACATCTCTACTGATGCTGGTTATCACTATGTTTTCTCAAAATACCACAAAGGCAATTCCTGTCAAACTTCAACACTGTGTCAGATGAAGTCACAGTAGAGAGTGGAGATGTTAACACCATAGACAGGGTTCTGAAATGTTTGTGGTGTACTGAAGTCATAGGGGAAGAAACAGTATATTCACTACACCTTGAAGACAGGTGAGCTAAATAAGATGTAGGAAATGGAGGTATAAATGCCTATTTGATGATTCAGCTCCACAAGAATAGAGGTTTAGAACATCTCTGTCACTGATCTCTTTGTTGCCCCAGCACTTCCTGCACACAACGAGGATGCCCAAGAAACAGAAGGAAAGATTAAATGAAATGCTAGCTTTCTAGAATATGCCAAATAGTTAACATTGTCAAGTGAAGGGAAAAAAGCCACTAAGGATTATGGGGAACTACAGGGAAGTCAGTATGACAGATTGCTACATGGAATTGTTCATGTTAGTGAGTTCAAAACTCATAGGTAATCAAGGCTGTGGTACCTTGCCATCAGGAAGTGCCATGACAAGACTTATGTTTTAGAGAAATAGTTATGGCCTGAAGAATAGACTTGACTGGTAGGGGATGTGGAGGAAGCCCTGACAAGGACATCATGGTGGACAACTGAGAAGACACTGCTGATAAACTGCCTGAACTCAAAAGAAGCAGGCATTCCCTTCACCTGCAGAACCACGGCAATCTAGAAAAGGGAGGAAAGGGGATAAGGAAAACCGTCTTTTCTCTAAATTGCTTTATCCCTGTAATTAAAAGGAGGTGTAGCATACTTCCTGGGTGTTTGCAGGGCAGAAAGTCTATCTCTGCATCTCTGTATGGACAGCATCACCTGGAGCCTCCACGTGTCCTTTTCACAGAAGTCACATGACTCACAGTTAAGAAGATCTCTCCACCCACTTCCAGTACAATCTGAGCACTCCATCTTTTCATCTTGTCCAGAGGAAATCCTGTCTGGATCGTACCCATTGTGGACGGCAGTTGTCCCCATGGCCTTTCTTGTTTATATCCAGTCACTTGATCAGACTTGACTTCATTAGCAGATTCTATCAAGAGTTGTTTATTATTATTATTGTTATTATTATTAAATGCATATCCACTAATAGAACCTTGCTAAGCAACACCAACTGCTAAGTCAACATCAGATGTGAGAATTCAGAAGCACCCATTCGAGCTTATGTGTAAATAGAGATTCCATGTATGGCCACTATCAATTAATCATTAACTGTCTGTGGTGGTCCCAGTGAGAAATGTGCCCCATAAGGTCAGGTGTTTGAACGCTTACTCAACAATTAGTCAGTCTCTCTCTCTCTCTCTCTCTCTCTCTCTCTCTCTCTGGATATTTACTTTATTTACATTTAAAATGTTTTTCTCCCCTTCGAAAACACCCTATCCCATCCCCCCTCCCCAGGCCTCTATCAGGGTGCTCCCCTACCCACCCACCCACCCACTCCTGTCTTCCCTCCCTAGCATTTCCCTACACTGGGGCATCTAACACCCTTACGCCCAAGGGTCTTTCCTCCCACTGATGTCCAACGAGGCCCTTCTCTGCCACATATGTGGCCAGGACCATAGGTTCCTCCATGTGTATTCTTTGGTTGGTGGTCCTTTCTCTGGGAGCTCCGGAGAGTCTGGTCAGTTGACACTGTTGCTCCCTCCATGGGGCTGCAAACCCCTCAGCTCCTTCAATTCCTTCTCCAACTTCTCCATCCAAAACCCCACTCTCAGTCCAATGGTTGGCTGAGAGCATCTGCCTTTTTATTTGTCAGACTCTGACTGAGCCTCTCTGGAGACTGCTTTTCATGCTTCCACCAGCAAGCACTTCCCAGAATCCACAATAACATCTGGGTTTGGTGGTTATATATGGGATGTATCCCCAGGTGGGGCAGTCTCTGGATGGCCATTCCTTCAGTCTATGCTCCACACTTGTCTCCATATTTCCTCCTGTGAATATATTGTTCACCCTTCTAAGAAACACTGAAGCACCCACATTTTGGTCTTCCTTCTTCTTAGGCATCATATGGTCTGTGAATTGAATCTTGGGTATTCCAAACTTTTGGGCTAATATCCACTTATTAGTGAGTACATACCATGTTTGTTCTTTTGTGACTGAGTTACCTCACTCAGGATGATATTTTCAAGTTCCATCCATTTGCCTGTGAATTTCATGAAGTCATTTTAATACCCAGAAATCCATCAATGTAATCCATTACATAAACAAACTCAAAGAAAAAAAAAAAACACATGATCATTTCATTAGATGCTAAAAAAGCATTTGACAAAATTTAACATCCCTTCATGATAAAAGTCTTGGAAAGACCAGGAATTCAAGGTCCATGCCTAAACATAGTAAAAGCAATGTACAGCAAACCAGTAGCCAACATCAAACTAAATGGAGAGAAAATTGAAGCAATCCCACTAAAATCAGGGACTAGACAAGACTGCCAACTCTCTCCGTATCTATTCAATATAGTACTTGAAGTTCTAGCTAGAGCAATTAGACAACAAAAGGAAGTCAAAGGATTACAAACTGGAAATGAAGAAATCAAAATATCACTATTTGCAGATGATATGATCGTATATTTAAGTGACCCCAAAAACTCCACTAGAGAACTCCTACAGCTGATAAACAACTTCAGCAAAGTGACCGGATATAAAATTAACTCAAACAAATCAGTAGCCTTCCTGTATTAAAAGGATAAACAGGCTGAGAAAGAAATTAGGGAAAGGACATCCTTCACAATAGTCACAAACAATATAAAGTATCTTGGTGTGACTCTAACCAAACAAGTGAAAGATCTGTATGACAAGAACTTCAAGTCTCTGAAGAAAGAAACTAAAGAAGACTTCAGAAGATGGAAAGAGCTCCCATGCTTATTGATCAGCAGGGTTAATATAGTAAAAATGGCCATCTTGCCAAAAGCAATCTATAGATACAATGCAATCCCCATCAAAATTCCAACTCAATTCTTCACAGAGTTAGAAAGAGAACTTCCCAAATTCATTTGGAATAACAAAAAACTCAGGATAGCAAAAACTATTCTCAACAACAAAAGAACTTCTGGGGGAATCAGCATCCCTGACCTCAAGCTGTACTACAGAGCCATAGTGACAATTAGTGTCTCCTAGGGTGAAGTTATTGAACCTTTAGGAGGTAGGGCCTTGCTGCAGAGTGTATGCTACTGGGGATAGGGTTTGAGAGATTATAGCCTGGCCTACATCCATATTATTCTCTGTTTCTGTTGTGTCTGTGAAATGTTATCAATTTCCTGATCCAGTCACCTTACCAGGAAGGTGTTTTATATGGAGCCAAGAGATAAACAAACTCCTCCTTTTGTACATTCTCTCTGTCATGGTGCTGTATAACAGCATCAGGGAAGTAACTAATGCACTGGCCACTAGATTACCGTATTTATTACATTTAAATTGGAAGGCAGTTAACATTTTAAAATATATGCATGCTGCTTTAATTCAGTGAACTACCACTCTTGTCTAAAAGAATAATTCCTCTGTTTTTACAATGGAAACCCTGTTTCTATTTAAACTGAACCAAAAGTCATAGGCTATTTATCAAAAGGAAATATATAGAATACATATGATGTTTGTTAATAACAAACTGATGTTTGCATAATTCAGTCAGGCTGAAGAAAGTCACTAATAACTTGCCAACATGTCTCATTTGCCTGAACACTGCATTTATAGAGAGAAGGAAATCAATTTTATCAGTCACAGTATGTTTGGATGAGAGATCAATGTAAATTTTTGAACATGTCATTTCTCACTTTTTCTCCAGAGAAGTAAGATCAAAATATTCCCATTATTAACTGTCATAAATAGGAGGTATTCTTGAGATTCACTTCTGGGAGGATAGTTATCAAAGACCAGATAGTTGGAAATGCAAATATGTGCTTATTCTACAAGCATCTCATTTGTGCCCTTTCTGAAGAAATAAAATATTTTTTCTCATTTTAAAATAATATTTCTCTTCCTATAGTGTTTGCTTCTTCAGCATTCGGAAGTAACAATCTTTTTGTGATAGAAAACCCATCTATCTTCTACCCTAACATGCAAGGAACACTGAACACCGTGGTGACAGCCTCTGTGATTCTGTGATATCCTACTGGAAGGGAGATATCCAGCTGATGAGAGTGGGAGCCGCTAACTGATAAATGGAGAACATTGAGATGCCACCCAGAACACTCCTGTGCCTGCCAGAAGTGGGTGGACAGCAAGATAAAAACAGTTTCCTTTGTGTAGGTGCCTTGTGTGGTCTCTGCTTTGGGTAGTTGTCATGGGTGCATCTTGTCCTCACATTCACTCCCAGGAGAAGCAGACATTTCTCTGTCAGTCACCCATAACAAATCCCTAGTCCACAAGAAGTCACTGTCTCCCAAAGCATGTCTAAGAAAGTGAAATAATAACAGGGATGAGTCTAGTTTACATTGTAAGCTCTAGCTTTTTAAGTCTCAAACCTGATAGGGCACATGTGGGGTAATTATTTTAATGATTTGTTTGGCTTAAATTATTAAAATAGACTGTTCTGCCATATTGCTAGTAAAACTGTCACTGAGAATGTCACAGGTATAAGGTAATTATAGCCTTCATGTTACATCTGAGAGAGGAAGAAGAATTTTCCCATGTGGCACCTGCCCACTTAGCAAAGAGGTGACACCTTGATAATAAGTATTTTCTCTCTTAAGCATCCTAGTATCCAAAAGATAAATATTAAGTGTGGCTTCTGCATCTCAATTTTCACAGGTCTCTGCACTCTGGATATTGGGCATGATAGAACTTTTATCCCAGTGATTAGAGATACCTGACATGTAGAGAAAGAACTCTCTTGGACCAAGTTTTAATTGGCTGGGAAACCAAGGGAAGAGGAGCAGACACCTTTGACTGAAGGGCATTTGGGCTGTCTTCTCTACAACAGAGGTGAAAAAAATAAACCCGTCTCATATCAAGTTTTTTGCTTGGTGGAGAGGCTGATAACGTGTCTTAGTATGAGGACAGAATTTTCTCATGGAAGACAAAGATAGCTGTGGCCAGTTTGTCTTTGGGACAGGATGGCGTCACCATGTACCTAGAATAAGCATGTGTAGGCTCTTTTGTGTATAACAGATAAAGGACAGCCATGTTCCACAATCAGGAGACAAGCAGAGAGTTTTGGTAATAACAGGTTTGAAACAGGATGGATCAAATCTGTTGTCATTTGTCCCCAAGTGTGTCCCTTTTTGCATTTCACTCTGGATTCAGTTAAAGCCTCTTTAAAAGGAATTCAAATTATTATTTCTCTCCCTCTGAATATCTGGTGCTATTTCCACAAGATACCACCAAAGGCACCCTATATCTAGATTTAAAACAAACAAACCAGAGCTAGAGAGATGGGTTGTCATTTAAAGAGATCTGGGTTTCTAGCATCCATATCTGGCTACTTATAAACACCTGTATCTTCAGCTTCTACCCTATTCTGGTCTCTAAAGAACCCATTGACCCATTGGCTTGTAGCAAACACACACACACACACACACACACACACACACACACACACACACACATCTGTAAACAGATAATTCCCCAGTGAAACCTAAGTATCTCTTGTTGCTTTTTTCATGTTTTTTTTTTTTCTTTGATCTAAGTTTTTAAGTCTTTGTTCCAGAAGGGGACATACACGTCTACACAAACCTCAACTTTAATCACAAGCCACTATTTCTCAGTCAGTGTCTTTCTCGAGCCCCAGGGCACATGAGCTCCCCTTTGGTTCAAAGCCATTGAGCACAAATGTGTCTTCAGAGATATTTTCAGCACACAACCTCGTACCACATGACCTGTGGCCAGAGAAATTACTTTGCATTTTCTGCTCGGATTAATTGATTTCATTTGATGGCAGATCTATCTGCAAATACATAGGCAGCTTTCAAAATATTTATGCGAAGGAGAGTTTCATGAATAATTTGGAAATCACATTTTCTATGTTTACTTGTTAATTTTTACGGCTCTGGTAATTGCTGTTAATGGCTTTTTTGTCCATGTTATAATATGAAAGTTTATTGTTACATTAGTAAATCAATAACATAATACCCAATTTAAACTATGAAAAACATGAACAGCCATCTGCTTGCTGACATGTGATTTATAATGATAAAACAATTGCTGTGTTTGTGGTTCTGTGTGTGTGTGTGTGTGTGTATGTGTGTGTGTATAACAGCTTAGGCCTGATAGTGTAGACTAATGACAGCCCATATAGGAGACCGAGACAAGAGGATCATGAGTTCAAAGCCAATCTTCCCAACTTAATGAGACCCTGTACTAAAAGGAAAAAAACTGTTTTTCTGTTGTTGTTGTTGTTGTTGCTGCTGCTGCTGCTGCTGCTTAAAGTGACTCAGGGATAAAGCACAAGCCTAGAAGACCCTAGATTCAAAGCCACTATCATTGAAAACAAGAAAGCTAATGCAAGCTAACTCAGGAATGAAGCTTTGGGAAAAATCCTGAGAAAGGTATACATCTACACTAGTATTGCCCTTCAGACTCTCATTAAGCATTGTTGATCACAGCTTCCTTCTTCCTGTGTTCTTTCAAATAGCAAAGGAAATTGCACCGAAGCTAAAAGGGACCATCCTTGGACAGGATGCCTGCCACACGTGTAAAAATGAGGACAATGAGGAATGTGCGTGAGTCAGCAGACTTAGCTGAAGAAGAGCTTTAGGATGCCAGTTACAGTAACCCTGGAAACTTCATGAATCAAAATGAAAATAGATCAATAGAGTCTTTTCTTTTTCTTTTCTAGTTTTGTTTTTGGTTTTGGTTTTTTGTTTTGTTTTTAAGACAGGATCTCATGTAGCCCAGGCTTGTCTGTAATTGCAGGCATATGCTACCATGGTTTATTTTATCTCATGGAGAGCACAGTCCAGTGTATCTGGGAAGACATGGTGACAAGAACATGAGGTAATTGGTCACATTCTGCTTACTCTCAGATTAAGGAATGCTGGTACTTGGTTTGTTTTCTCTATTGGAGAAAAATATCATCATCATCACCATCAACATCATCATCTCCATATCACTATCATCATCATCGTCATCATCATCATCATCATCATCATCATCATCATCATCATTGTCATTATCACCACCACCATCATCCAGTATTCTTTCCGCCTTAATTAACCCACGCTAGAGATTCCTCAAGGGAATGCTTCAAGTTGTGTCCTAGGTAATCCTAGAAGCTGTCGAGTAGACAATATTAATACTCACTCCAACTGAAGTCTTAGCAGTTCCCTACAAATCATGATTCAGGAGGAAGCAAGTCACTCTCCCAAGTGTTTATACACATAGAACCTGAGGAATATCGTGGTAACTGATTTTTGTTTTGTATGGGAAAACAGAAGGGACTCCCAGTTGCGTAAGACTAAGCTTGGTGATGTGCAGCGAGAAGCAGAGATTTTGCAGTAACTGTTGCAGCTCAGAGAAGCAGAAAGGGATCTCCTGCTTTGCCTTGTTAGTCAGCTTAAACAAAAAAAAAGAGGTGGCCCATAATGAGCAGGGTGATCAAGCCAGGTCTGTTTGGATTTCATGTGGCACAAGAGATAGATAGGAAGGCATAGGCTGATTGGTGTCCAAGTGGCCTGTCTGTTGTTAGTAACGTATGCCAGAGAGATGGGGTGGGGGGTGGGGGCAAATTTTGAGAAATAGGATTTTTAGCACCAGCAATTTAGAAAGTCAAGCAACCTTCATTAATGATTCCAACTGGGTATTTTTGATGGAACTGGGGTTTTCACTATTGTCTTATTCTAAGTATATCTATCTTCATAATCCATTTTTCAAGAGCAATTTACTCTACAAGCAGTCAGCTTGTCAATACTTTTACCTGTCATCTATATTTTATCATCTATTACTTTGTCATCAATTTGTAATTTATATCCATGAACTCTTCTCTGTTATCTCTCAGTATTTATCTACAAATGCACATGTAGGAATATACACATATGTGTTTGCACCTACCTATACATTTATTGATCAATATTAAAGCTTTTATATGTGTGTTTTCATTTTTAAAATGTTGTTTGATTTATTTACATTCCAAATGTTGCCCCCACTCCGGTCGCCCCTCCAAGAGTTTTTTTTTTACCAAATCCCCTTCCTCTTTACCTCTACGAGGGTACTCTTCTCCCAACCCCCCATGCCTCTCATCCATCCACCCACCCACCCTCCCCCCACATCAACCCTCCAGCATTTCCCTTCCCAGGGGCATCAGGTCTCTACAGGATTAGGTGCATCTTCTTCTACTGAGGCCAGACAAAGGCAGTCCTATGCTACAGATGTGCTAGGGGCCTTAGACCAGCCCATGTATGCTCTTTGGTTGGTGGCTTATTCTCCGGGTGCCCCCAGGGGTTCAGGTTAGTTGACAATGTTGTTCTTCCTATGGGATTATAATCTCCTTCAGCTTCTTCCATCCTTCCCCCAGCTCCTCTATAGAGTTCTCTAACCTCAGTCTAATAGCTGGGTATAAGTATCTATTTCTGTCTCAGTCAGCTGCCGATGGAGCCTCTCAGAAAACAGCCATGCTAGGATCCTGTCTGCAAGCATAACATGGCATTCATGATAGTGTTAGAGTTTGGTGCCTGCACATGTGACAGATCCCAAGTCGGGCTGATCACTGGTTGGCCTTTCCTTCAGTCTCTGCTCCATTTTTGTCCCTGCAGTTCTTTTGGGAACAATTCTGGGTCAAAAATTTTGAAGGTAGGTTGGTGTCTCTATCCCTCCACTCAGAATCATGTCTGTCTCCTGAAGGTGGTCTCTTCAAATTCCATCTCCCCACTGCTGGGCATCCCCACTGATTCCTTGCGGCCTCTCACATTCTGGGTCTCTGACAATCTTAGAAATTTTTAGTTTTCTAAGTGAGTTTCAATGTGAATGTCAGCTTATTTACAGTAATAAAAAATTTTAGTATTTGCTGTAGTCCCATTTATAATTTCCAAGTAAATGCCCTCAATTGTATGACTGTAACATTAGGATTTCTTACCATATTCCAGTTGAGGTATCTGTGCTCAAGTCTGTGTGCTTTAGGCATCCAGTACAGTACCCCTGTAAGTTCTTGGATGAATGAACCATGTAGTTTCCTCTCATGATTTTTTTATTTTTTCCCCCACATAGTTCTTTGGATCTTGGACTTAAGAGTAAGTATAACACATCTGGGAGAATGGGGTCTTTTGGAGGTTGTGTCCTCTGGCTTGGAAGACTTGGTTCCTTGAGTATGGAACCCCTTTGTATCTGGGCTCTTCATGCTCCACAGAGTCTGACAAACTCCATAGCTGCTTTGGGGAGTGACATAGATCTATAATGCCATCACAGAAAATCAAGACTTTGCTTCTTAACTCTCCTGAATGAGTTCGCTATCATAACAGCAAAAATGAAGATCTTGATTTGTGTTTGTCACCCATGCATGATCTATTCTCTGTGACCCAAATGCCTCCTGTCATCTTAACCTTCTAGGCCTTTCTTTTCTTGTGACAGGGATTCTGGATAGGAAAGTGACATGTGAGGGGAAATGAGGCAGCATAAGTGAAGTGGAAGTTTCTAGATATGTCAATGTGCTGCATACTCACGTGGTGTTTTGCTAAGGCAAGACCCATGGGAGGGTACATGATGTTTGGAGAGAATATACATAGGACTCAATAGACAGTGGTAGCATGCCTGCATAGCTATCTTTGCAACACTTCATTGGTCTCGAGTCTTTGCTGATCTTTGCTTTGTTTTGAGAGACACAGCAAGAGAACTTCTCCTGTGTACCTGGTCCTGGTCACTCCCACTGTTTAATGCCCATTTCGTGGAGGCCTGGCTATTTCTGCTGGATTGTGCCACCTGTGCTCATTGATATTTAGTGACATTTTTTAACTGGACTACTGGTATCCTTACAGAGATTGGAATCACCTCAAAGAACTACTACAGAACAAGTCCACATTCCCTTGTACTATTTCTCCCCTAACTTTGGACAGTGGTCTAGAAAGGGGGGGGTTAAAGCTTTTGAGAACCATTATTAAAAGTAGGTTTTGAAAAAATCTAAGCCTAAACATAATCATGGGAAGTAAATTCTGGTGTCTCCCTCACAACCAGTCTCTTCCCCGTCCTCCTAACTTCATATTTCTCAATTTGGAGGGAGTGTCCTACATTTAAATGAGTGTTTCTCTTACTCTAACTTTCAAAGGCCTATTGACTTTGGCTGAGATATTGTTAAAGCTGTCCCCACCCCAGTTCCTAATTTCATTAAGCTTTCTCTCTCTCTCTTTGACAACAATGGAGGATGAACAAAAGACCTTCAGTGTGATCCATCATACACGAACATATGGGGTAGTCAGTCAGGAAGCCATTCCTACAGAGCTCTGAGTAGAAACATTGGTGCAGAGGCACTCCTTCATGCTTCATACCTGGATATGTCTATTATTTTAGAACAATCTATATAAGATTACTGCTTTAAAAGAAAAGTCACAGTATTCATTGGAATCCATTCTTACCTTGGGGTGTGAATCAGAATCTCCTAATGATTCATATTCACAGGGAGTGAGCAGAGATCTTTACCCCAATAGCACAGCTGTGGCCAGAGGCATTCCTATAACATGTGCCTTGGGACCTTTGTCTTTTTTTCTACATTTCCAGCAGTCCCCAGAACCCTAGAAGGGCTGTTTATCCTTAGTTTAGCTTTAAAAGTTGAGTGAATGAATTGCCACTTGACAGGTGCTGTCCAAACTTACTTTTGATCCTAAATGAATTTTATTCTCACAAACTTTAAGGAAAAAAACTTCTCTCCCTGCTATATTGAAAATATAAGAGAGAAGAGGGTGCTTTTTTGACAAAAATTGAGCAGAATTGAGAAAAAAGTTTAACATATAGGGTCTTTTAAAAAGTGATATTAAAAGACCATTAGCTAATAGCAAAACAAAGTCCAAGAGCCAAGTCTCCTACTTGAAATTAGTGGCTGCAGAAATGTGTTATTTCTGAAGCAATATTCTACATGGAATATGGGGGGGGGGGTGACAGAATTGAGCACTTTCTTCAGTTTTAACCTTGTTATAACTGATATCCCATGAACTCAAGTGGAACTCGGCTTTCCTCGAGAACGACCCACCTTCCATTGCTGCTGCTTCAGGTAGTAAAGAGGCAGGAAGAAGTGGAGAGGCTCAGGTGCATCTGGGCGAGGGAAGCAGATTAATGGAAGGGAGAGAGTCCACATCTATAATGTCAAGAATCATGGAAAATGTAGGTGCAGGTCAGTGGCCAGGTGGAGCCATGAATGCTGACAGGCTGTCTGTAGGGAACACAGTTTATTAGAGTAAACTTGTGACCAAAGATGACCTTTATTTGATTTTCTTCCTCAAACTACCGAGCAAGTTTTTATGTCCTTGACTCAGAGGTATGGCCTGTGATATAGTTATGTATGGGTGTTACAATGGTGGCATAGTGCCAGTGGCCTTTAAGGGTTGTGTAAGCACCTGGCCTGCTTTTATTCAAGATATTTCTATAGACCTACACACACATGTAGGCTTAGATTTTTCAACCCTTTAATAAGGGTTCTCAAATGCTTTGACATTCCCCACCCCTGCTTCTAGCCCACTGTCCAAAGGTAGGGAAGAAGAGATGGTAACTAAGACAAGGGGATGTGGCCCTGTTTAGAAGTAGCTCTTTGGAGTGATTCCAATCTTCATTTGTCAGGATACCAGAGTCCAATTCAAAAGTGTCACCAAACATGAATCAGCAATGGCGGCATGATCCAGCAGAAACCACCAGGCCTCCACCAAATCGTCATGAGTCAACAAGAGTGACCGGCAGTGCCTCACTCAACAAAGTGAAGATCATTGAAGATGTGAGACCAACAAAGAGTTGCACAGCCAGCTATATAAGCCCACTGTCACTGTCTGTTGAGTCCTATTTATATTCTTTCCAAAAATCACATGTCTTTCCATAGGTCTTGCCCCAGCAAAATACCACATGATTCTGCATCACATGACAACAACAGAAACTTCCACTTCCCACACATGTATGCTCAGATTGTCTGTAGATTGTTATTCCCAAGCCTGACACAGGGAATGTTAACACAACTGAACAGTCTGGAAAACCACCCATTGTTTTTTCCTAGTGCTTCCATACACAGGACAATTGCTGCATAAAGGCCTTTTCTGCACGAAGAAGTCCCTGCATTTTAACCAGTATGTGTTTTCATAGTCTTCTGAAAAAATATTCTGTACTAAATCAAACATCTTAATAAAAAGTGATCACTAGCTTCCATTCTCAGTGCTTTTCTGGTGGTTTACTTTTGTTACTGTTGTTGGTTTTGTTTTCTATTTTATGTTTCTCCTTAGCACTTTTTCTGAGGTATCATTGATACAAATTGAAGTGCATTAGCTTGAGCTTGGGCACCTGTGGTTGCCAGTATTACCATCACAACCTATGCACTGAAGTGTCCCTCAGCCCTAACAATTGTCTGGTGTAGAGGTGAAGTAGTTTACAAGAATTTGGCTTCTGACCAACACACTAAGGGCATCCTAACAATCAGGGTAGTAAATGAATCCTGCTCATGGGGTTAGGGCGAGGTATGAACACATTTCCCAGTGTGTCACACATAGGTAGGCCTTCACTTGTTCACTCATTCACTCACTCACACATTCACTCATTCATTCACTCATTCATTCACTTATTTATTCACTCACTTATTCACTCACAAACTCATTCATTCAATCACTCACTTATTCACTCACTCACAAACTCATGCATTTGATCACTCACTTATTCGCTCACTCATTCACTTATTCACTTTCTTATTCATTCATTCATTCACTTATTCATACTCATTCATCTACTCACTTGTTCATTCACTCATTCACTTATTCACTTGTTCATTCATTCATTCACTCACTCATCTACTCATTCATTGACTCATTACTCACTTATTCATTCACTCATCCACTCACTCATTCATTCATCTATTCACTCATTCATTTATTCACTCATTCACTCATTCATTCACTTATTTACTCATTTATTCTCTTGCTCACTAATCCACTCATTCACTCACTTATTTACTCACTCATTCATTCATTCACTCATTCACCCACTTACTCATCCATAACAGGAGGTATTTGTTTTTTGCTCACTGTGTGGAGGAATAAGTGAACAAGCATTGCCTTTTTGGCTGCTGATTGTGTTGAAGTTCTTGTCTTTAAACTACAATACCAAGGTAGCCATTAGAATCCCATCTAATCCTTTGATGCTAAGAAGTAGAATCAGTCTCTTTACTCCTTCAGTTACATATTAAGATGTACCACTTTGTTAGATTAAATAGTTAGATTTGTCATGCAGCTAATGTTCCCTCTGAACAATACAAATTAAACAGATTGTATTGCTGAAATTATTTCAAAAGATGAACAGTCATAGAATGGAAATAAACTACAGAAAGTAGGAAATTTGAGTAACTAAATCTCCTAGGAAACATGCATAGCAGATGGTAAAGTATCTAGTCTCATGGTTATAAATAAATTTCAGAGACACTCAAAGCAGCCTTATGAAGTTTTACTACACTAACAAATGACAGCCAGCCTCTACAGCAGGCAGGAGATGCTCTGCTACTCTTTGTCTCCTTAAATTAAACTTGTTTCTGCTCACCACATCCCTGCCCATGCTTAGAATCTGTACACACATTAATCTGGAAGACACACAAGATCATTTGGTAACATCTTGTAATTCTTTCCTGGGGATTTTTTGTGCTTTTTGGATTATGATATCCCCAACTGATAGAATAAAACTCAAGTTGATGTAGGGAAGGATGCATCCTCTGATCATGTGCAGCCTTCTGCAGCAAAGCTCCCTTTGTATCCTTCTAAGGAGCAGGCATGCTTCCAGATAACTAAGACAAAACCTAAACTCACTGGCTATGTAAATGCAGGTCTGTGACTCACTCACGCCCTCGGAGGCTGAGCTGATTCACTTCTTTCTTACACACTGTGAAAGGGATGACTGACGTGGAGAATGAGAACAGTTCCCAAAGCAAAATAAATATCTTCATCAAAGCTCTCCTTACCATGAGCTCATCTAAACTTGGACACCACTGGATCATATTGTACATTTCGTATTTCAATAAGAATCAGCATCTCATTCAATAAGTTTCATATTAACATAAACCAAAAATCTACTCAATAACATTTTTGCATCATTATTACAAAAGTTGATAGGAGTAACATATGCCGCTGAGTGAGGCATGCATCTTTACTCATGATATTAGTTGGAAGTTCATTCCCTCAGATCCAGGTTCACATTCACTGAGAAGTTGTATGTCTTGGACATATTAAAAAATATCTGCTATGTCTCAATTTGGCATCTGGACTTCATGTGTTAGAAACAGAAACAACTTTCTCGTAGGCATGAAGTGAATGTCATATGAGTGCATTCACACCAAAGTGTGTGGCATGCTCTGGCAGTTAGTATACATAGAGGGTACTCAAAGAGGCTGTTAGTCTCTGGATATTATTAATATTTTAAATGTGAGTAAGTGTAGACACATGAAAGTGCATTTTCTTAGATCTTTGTAACTCTCATTGAGGTAACTTTAGGTTGTGCTCATTAGGTTTTTGGCATCTTAAGACAAGTAAGTGTCATCTGGGAGGAGGGAACTTCAACTGAGAAAGTACACCCACATGCTTGGCCTAAAGGCAAGTCTATGCAGCATTTTCTTGATTAATGACTAATGTCAGAGGGTCAATCCCATCATGATGGTGCCATCCATGGCCTTGTGTCATGGGAACTATGAGAAAGCAGGCTAAGCAAACTGAGGTGCAAGCCAGTAAGCAGCATTTCTCGATGGTCTTTGTCCCAGTCTCAGCCTCCAGGTTCCTAACTTGAGTTTCTACCCTGAC
Source organism: Rhynchomys soricoides (assembly GCA_019843965.1). Taxonomy (NCBI): domain Eukaryota; kingdom Metazoa; phylum Chordata; class Mammalia; order Rodentia; family Muridae; genus Rhynchomys; species Rhynchomys soricoides. The sequence continues at coordinate 6,314,481 of JADRCH010000082.1, read as the reverse complement.
TTCCCTTCATGATATATCATAATTTTTAATCTGAAATAAACTTGCCTCTCCAACTGCTTTTGCTCGTGAGTTTTATCATAGAGATAGAAAGCAAATTAAAATAGGCACCTCCTGTCCTTTCAAGACCACCATGAAATTCTGCTACTCATGTTCATGCTGGTGTGCTATCTTGTTAGAAAATATTTGCATATTTGATTGTGTTTCGTGACTTATCCAGAGCTAAGCTTATAGAAAACACTGCTCTCTAGCTCTTCAGAGCCTCTCTGACCCTATCTTCTGTCTGACCCTGTAACACAAAGCCCACCCAAGACTTCATGGATTTACAAGCCTCCAATTATATCTGTAAGCAACTTAAAGATATTTATGTCTGTAAGCTAGTGCTGTCATCCAAGCCATGAGAATCTATCTTCTCATTCTACTGAAGTTGCCCTCGCTAACTCAATGACAAAGGAGATAGCCAAACAGAAGTCACAGCAAGTTTGTTTATACATTGTTCCAGGTGAATATGATTAAAAGATAAGGCTTATATTTACAAGAAAAAAACTATACTTACGGTATTTCAAACACTCTGTCCAACACATTACTGATTGGTTTCTGTAGGCAGAAATAAATGAAGGAATGGTAAAAAATACTGTTTGCATCAACTTTTTGGTTTTATGTTTACCATCACTGATGTACATTCAAATACCATCTGCAAGAAGACTTAAACCTATTCAAACTTTCAGTTCCCTTTCTTTCTTTCTTTCTTTAAACATTTATTTATTTATTTATTTATTTATTTATTTATTTATTTCATGATGGGAGTACACTGTCACTGTCTTCAGACACACCAGAAGAGGGCATCAGATCCCATTACAGATGGTTGTGAGCCACCATGTGGTTGCTGGGACTTGAAATCAGGACCTCTGGAAGAGCAGATGATGCTCTTAACCACTGAGCCATCTCTCCAGCCCTCAATTCCTTTTCTTTACACAGGAATTGAGAACAAATTGGTAGGACAGATTGTAATGCCTATCCATAGGATAAACATTTGAAAAGCGTTTGTAGCATAAACAAAGGTATGAGTCACTAATAGAACAAACTTATGTTATTAATACTTATCGATCTTTGGAAAACAAAATGGCCACATACAAGATAGTTGGTTGAATTTCCCCTCTCTATTCATTTGCCCATGTGCCTGTAGGTATTAATGTACTATATATTAAATTAGAATGGGAGCAGGCTGTTTTCTAGAGGTTGCTGATTCTCTTTTATCCTTTCTTTTGTCCTTGCAGTTTAAGGTAACCATCGTTACAGTAGAAGGACACATAGTTGATTCAAGTTTGAAGCCAGAGCGGTTATTCCTCCTGACACAGCTCTTGTCAGCCTACCACCACCTTTGGCAAAATGGGAATAAAGCAGGCAAGTAGTTTTTAGGCTTGTCATAATAATGAATGAGATAATGATGATCTCTCGTCTTAGAAAATGAGGAGACTTGTCTGTGCTGAGAAATATTAGCTATTATTATAAGGCTTATTCCCCTTAATACCTAAGCCGTTTACTGGCAATCAAGTTAATCACCCTATCTTTCCAGGAAAAAAAAAAAAAAGGAAAATTAATTCAAATCTTAAGAAATGTTCATTTTTAGTTCAGATTCCAGGCTTCACATCAGAGTCTTGTGGCAGATTGCACCGGATTGGAGAAGACACAGAACCACTCCACATTCTGAATACTTGAGAGTGTAGAACATCAGAGGACAAGGATCACGGCACCGAAAATCACAATCACTTGTACTGTTCATTAAATCAAGGCCACTAATGATTCTAGTAAAGATAAAATGAAATTCCACCACCCACATGCTCATGGAACTCTGGGAAATCCTACTGAAGCCAAGGAAGACTTTCTTTAACTTCTGTGTAAATATTGATAAGAGAAGAGAACAAAGGATGGTTGGGTTCTGCAGTCTCGAGAAATTTTGAACAAGAAAAAGAAAAAAACCAAACGAGCCATTTTAAATGGATATCCAGGTTTTCTTGCCAGACAACAGAAAAGAGAGAGAGAGGCAGGTGAGCAATTCACACTAAGGATGTATATGCCATTCCAGCATGCAGACAGCAGGGAAGGACACCTGCACAAACTCAGGCCCCTCCATAACAGTGTGAACTTAGGCAATGTATTTGACCTGCCTATGCCTTAGATTGCTCAATGAAACTTCAAGAAAATAGGGACAATGATCCAATATATGTCATGGATTTATGACAGTTCTACGACTTCTCATGAAGAGTCTTTAATACTTGTATGGATATTAGGGCACCGTATGAAGACATCAGCTGTGTGTGTTAGCTGGAATCTTACAACTTTCAGACTTCCTACTTCTGAGTTACATAGTGCAAGAAATACTTCACCATCAGAAGATGGTCTCAATTATCACAAAATATAAACATGTGCAATTTAGGATATTTGTATAGAATGGATCAGGAGGCCACAATGTCATAGCAAGGGTTTCTATGACTGGAACAAAACACTATGACCAAAATGTGAAAGAGGAGGAAAGGGTTTACTCAGCTTATACTTCCACATTGCTATTCATCACCAAAGGAAGTCAACACAGGAACTCAAGCAGGGCAGCAACCTGGAAGCAGGAGCTGATTAGAGGCCATAGAAGGTGCTGTGAGCTGGCTTGCTTTCCGTGACCTGCTTTCTTATAAAACCCAGGACCACCAGTCCAGAGATGGCACCATGGCCTGGGTTCGCTCCCATGGATTACTAATTTAGAAAATTCCTTACAGCTAGATCTGATGGAGGCATTTCTTCAAAAGAGGCTCTCTCCTCTCTGATGACTCCAGTTTTTGACACACAAAACCAGCCCCATAATTCACTGACTACATAAACTTGGATAGACCTCCTGTGTGAATTAGACTTTATTTCCCATAGGTCACTAGGCTGCCTTTTTGCAAAGCTCTAAAGACAACTATTTTTTATAGTTGTAACCGTATTCACAAGCCATGTCCACCTACTTTATGGCCTTCCTTACAAGTAGATTTTTTAATGGGAAGTTGAATGCCTTTCTCCTGAAGACAGAAAGGTTTACAAGCCAACTAACAAAGGAAACATCCCTGACTTTGTGAGGAGCAGAACCTTGTTTGTTTGCCTTCTGGTCCCTCTACTTTCTAACTTTGTGATGTTGGCAATTTACAACATTTCCAAATGTATATTTCCTCTCCAATATGGGCTAATAATTTGTCCTTTGTAGAATTGTTTTGAAGGTTAATTATAAATTACATCCTGGTTCACAGTGTTTGCATACAGTACCCAATGTCTGATAGTTAATATTATGAATATGATTTTAACAGGAAGCTATAGAAAATAACATAGTACAGATTTGTAGAATCCATCAAAACAGGTTGTAAAAATGACTTAAAGAAGCATCCACCATAGCAATGACTAACATTTTGAAAAGCTTTATTTTTCCATGGAGAACCATATCCCAGCACAGCGTTGTGTTTCTGTGTTCCTCTTGTCAGGAAGGGTAATATACATGATGCATTGACTAGCGCTAATGAAAGTTTTTATTCTTGAGGCACAAAATATTTCCCAACACAGAGCATAAGGTCTTTGTGCTCATGTCAGCTCTAGAGTGGAACTTTTGAAAAAGAAGTAGAAAAAGCACTTGTTCTCAGAGATATCAGAACATGGAAATAAAATGAAAATAAAATATCAAGTGGCAGATTGGTTTAAAGTGTTAACTGAAAACTGTGCCTACATATCATGAAACATTTGACCAATGTTCCTTTAAACATTCTAAGATAGGTCAATAAAAATATTTTTTGTTTGTTTGTTTGTTTGTTTGTTTTGAGATAGGCTTTCTTTATATAGCCCTGGCTGTCCTGTAACTTGTTCTGTATACCAGGCTGGCCTTGAACTCCCAGATATCAGTCTGCCTCTGCCTCCTGAGTGCTGGGATTAAAGTTCAATTTTTTAATGGCATATTTCTTCAGTTTATCCAACATTCTCTAGAGTTTTCTCTATGGGGCTTAGCACCTTTTTTATGGTTAGAGGTAACATTGTTACTATTTGCACTGCAAATACTTTAGTGTACAGGAAAATATTATTTCTTTAACCAATTATTAGAAGACATACAAATAAAAATGACTATATTTTGTAATTGTTTTGAGCTTGAAATAACATCAAACAAATCTATGAGTTGAAAGAGAAAGGCATTTCTTCTTCTAAACCTGTAAGAGGAGAGGGAGTGTGCTTTTCTCACTCAATTACAGTGGGCTGAATGATCATGGAGGCCTGCCAAGCAAGCAACATTGTTATTATTGATACAATGCTATTCCAACCAGACAGTACCTGAAGACATTCAGGGACTTAATTCAGGGAAAAATTCAACATAATTTCTTTGTTAACACTTGGAGACTTGGGTTGCTTGGTCTGTCTTTCCACAGAACTGTTTAAAGTTCTGTAGTTTTGTTATGTAGCATTAACATAAACCAAAATCAGAATGAAGAAAGAACTCAACTGGTAATGTGCCTGCCTTCTGAATATGAGAATTTTGATTTCCCAAAACTCAAGATAAAAATCAAAAGAAAATCCAGGCATGGTGACACAGGTTTCTAATCCCAGTGCTGGGGAGACAGAGACAAGCAGATTTCAGAGAATAGACAAGATGGCTCAGTAGCTAAAAGTACATGCTATACACATATACTATGCATGCTATATTGACCTAAATTCCATTCTCCCCAAACATACACACACACACACACACACACACACACACACACACATACACACACACACGATAAAATAATAACCCTCAGTATATTACAATTCAAAATCTCATCATATTCTTATGTAGTTACTACTATACGGATCAGTAGCAGAGACTGCCTACTATCCAACTGTCTCCAGGGGAAATTTTGATTTCCTTAGTCAAAAAGCATTACAGTTTTCAGATTCAAGAGATATCGATATTTATGCCTCTTTACCACATTCTACAACCATGAGAAGAAAGATAGAAGTAGTAAAGCCTGCTCAAGAAGACTTGAGTAAAACAATGCCTTGACATACATCTGCTGGTCAACAAGAAGTCTGTGGTAACTAACCAACAGAGAAATACCCAGCTTTGAGTTTGCCTTCTAAATGTGGCTCTTCTGATGGCCAAGGCATTTGACTTGGATGCAGTTTCCTGTTCCATATTGACTACATTCTAGTGTATGTAAGAAATGCAAGTGGACAATAGCTACATGCAAAAATATTCTAGAATGGCAAACTATGAGTATTATCAACTTAGATAAAAGTAATTATATAGGTAACCTATTATAACATAATAGGAAAAAGTCCAGTTATACTTAAAATTATATTGTATATTATAATAGATGAAAAACATGGTAAAGACTATGTTTATGAAGAAAACATTTATACATGCTATTATTATTATTATTATTATTATTATTATTATTATATTCTAAATCACCATGTCATAGATTAAGGAATATTTGTCTTAGCTCATAAGACACTGAGAAAACTCTATTAAAAGAAAAGATGATGCAGTGTGTCATATATAGCCCTGGAGACAGGAGCAGACCAGGAAGAGGCCAAGTATATACTCCCTTTAAAAGATCTACTTGTTCATAATTCCCTCAGACATTTCAGGGGTGAGCGAGGAACTTCCTCATTTGAAAGCAAAGTCCACAGCTTAACTGTTCATGAACCCAAGGTTCTCTGCCTGGAATCTGTACCCAAAACTTCCTCTTGCTAATAACTTCAGAAACTTGCTCTCTCGATGGAGTTTATGACTTGGCTTTGCTGCTTGATTGTTTTGTTTGTCCATGGAATACAGCAAAGCAGAGCTTTCAGATGCAATGAAAAATGGGCCAACAGAAGGTTTGAGAATACCCAGGAGTACAATTAACATGCTCTAGTTCTGACGGTGTTTATTTGAAAGTCTTTAAACTACATCAGTTTGCATTTGTTGAGTTATTGACGAGCCATCTTCCCTTTTACTTTGTGAGTAAGAGGTGATATCAATTTCCTAGTCAAGTTGAAATGGGTTTAATGTTGGCCTTGGTCATGAACTACATTTGTGACTTTGAAGTTATAATCCACCAGAAACAGCAATTCAACCTGGCATTCAAACTGAGTAAAAGCCATAGTCCTAAGCACAGTGTGTTTGCATAACTACCCCATGTCAGTAATGATGGTCGCAGTCTCAGGTTATAATCAACACATGTGGCCCATACAAGTTCTTTTCTCCAGAAACTCCCCTTCCTGTTATTCTCTGTGGTAGAGTTGGTAAATGAAATAAATATGTATTAAACTGGGCGTTCTGCACTTTCTTCTGCTGCATCTGGGATGTGCCTTTTGCTTTTGAAGACATTGTCAGTTTTTCAGTTCCCCATAAAGACATGTGCCTTAGTCAGGGTTTGTATTCCTGCACAAAACATCACTACCAAGAAACAAATTGGGGAGGAAAAGGTTTATTCAGCTTAAACTTTCACATTTCTGTTCATCACCAAAGGAAGACAGGACAGGAACTCACACACGGCAGGAAGTTGGAGGAAGGAGCTGATGCAGAGGCCATGGAGGGATGCTGCTTACTGGCTTGCTTCTCCTGGCTTGCTCAGCTTGCTTTCTTATAGAACCCAAGACTACCAGCCCAGGGATGGCACCACCCACAATCGGCTCTCCCTCCTTGATCACTAATTGAGAAAATGCCTTACAGCTGGATCTCATGGAGGTATTTCCTCAAGGGAGGCTCCTTTCTCTGTGATAACTCCGCTTGTGTCAAGTTGACACACAAAACCAGCCAGTACAACATGTAATGTCTTTTGGGAATATGCTCTCTTGGAGGCTCAAGCCTTCTGCAGGTGACTTTCTGCTAGTGTCAGTCTGGATATCTATGGTTCAACCTAGAGCTTAAGAAATGACAGCAATTGAGAAGACTGTTTAATTTAAAAAGAACAATTGCTCCAATCATTGTTTTTATTTTCTTGATGATTTTGCTTAACAATTTCTGTGCCAAAGATCTCCTTTAGAACTTATTGAGACACAGAATGGTTATTTATTTTATTTGTTGGCTACTCTTATTTTCTTTCCTCTCAACTTATTGTGCACTAAGTTTAGTCAACTTGAAAACAACTAAAGCAATGGCAAAAGTGGGAGTGGAAGGCATGGCTTTTGCAAACAACTAGCAAATCTTCTGCCTTTTAGAGTTGTGCTTGAGGCGTCATCGGTTTGAACAAAAATATCAAAATAAATTATAATCTCTATTTCACTTTCCACATTTTAAAACAAGGTTAATAATAGCTGTTTCTATCACAATTTGGTGAGATGACACACAAGTCAAATAAACTATTGAGCAAAGATATGCACTATATATATTCAGCCTCTCCTGCTTAAAATACTTGGATATATTTAGTATAAACTCCATTATTTAGATCTATCTATTTCAATATTTATCAAATTATATTAATGATATTGTCTGTATATCCTTTCCTACTTATAGACTTAGGCAAAGTCAGAGAATATTAAAAACTCAAAATGTTGATTGTTGACTGATTAAAGTGGAGACATCTAATTTTCCCTATGCCTGCTGGTTTTCTAATGACTCAAATATAAAAGCCAAACCATCACTTGTTATGAGTTCTGGTACTAGACTTTCATACACCTTAATGAATAGGTTTGCTATTTATTACTACAGAACCACAAATAATTAATGAAGTGTGTGCATTGTAGTTATAACAGAGGAATTGCATTTCTAAATAATAACTTTTATCCTTTAAAGCTGTCCTGCATTTATGGAATGTTTATTGATCATATCTGTCCACCATTACCAAACCAAACCTTTTTAATGTCCCCACGTAATCTCCCAACTAGCTTCATGTCTCTTTTTTGTAGTTATTAGTAACTTCCTGAGTTCAATTAGTGGTTTACATATGCTTGTGGGTTTGAAGCTACCAATGGGCCATGAAAAACCTTCCAGAGGCCACATCCGGAAGGATAGTGACTCTCCATCCTTCAAGAACTATCAACTGTGAATAGTTGAGTTTTATAGAAACATGTATACATATAGAATTTCTCAATTGTATATAATAGAACAGTTTGACTTTTGAACCTTCTGCTTGCTTTTATTTTTATTTATTTATTTTTTGGTGTATTTTATATTATGGTGTAGGCTTAGATATTCTGGAGCCCAATGTAGAACAGGCTGGGATTTTGAAAGTATATCTATTTCGAGTTGAGTTAAATGATCAATTTTATATCTTTCAAATGTTAATAAAGACTATTTACTCAGAAATATAAAATGGAGTGTTCTGCCATGTGAAGTAATGAAACAGTAGCTTAAAATGAAGTTAAGGAATAATAAAAATCTTAAGTAGGGATGTACGTTTAGTTCAGTTTCCTCATTTCTTCATTTGTAAAGGGAACTTGTGTTTTGTTCTGGAAAAAGTTATATATGCATGTATTTGTTTATTATCCACTTATTTATCTTGTTAGTGTGTATGTGTACATATATATGCACTGTGTACAGTGGTGCTATGTAGAGGTCAGAGGACAATTTTCCAGGCTTCATTCTTGTATAATATATGTTCCAGGTCTCTTTGGCAAGCGTTTATTTGCTGAGCTCTCTCACGAGAGGGAGGGGCGATTTTAACATGGACTCTCATGTGGCTTAAGAGATAGGAAGAATATGCAAGAGGGCAGCAGAATGTGTCCTGGAGGGGTTGGGTGGCTGTAGGTTTCTCAAGAAGGGAAATCATTGTATTAACAGCATTGAGAATAATCAGACAGAAGAACATACAACAAACAAATAATGATATTATCTTCTATAATATTACAAAGATGTTAAAATCCCTATGTTCTTCACAGGCATTGAAATGCAAGAAATATAATCACTAAAAAGATTTTCCAGACCTGACATGAGTGACCATGTACAAGTTAGTAATAATTCACTAAGAAACACTTGTACATGAGTGTCAGGGATAATGGCAGTGGAGGGGAAGGTACGGTATTTGCGATCTTTATATTGATGGTTATATAAAACTATTCGTAGATTAATTTAATCTACAAAGTAACAGATTATGGAATAAACATATATGTAGTTGTAATAATGTTTTACAATAATTCTGTATAAGGATCAGATGTTCTCTACAGTGGAATGATAGTGACTATTATAAAGATGAAAGATTCATTTTGATGCTCAGAGCTGGGGGGTAACCTGTTTCAGCAGCTTTTCCTTCCATCCTATAAGCATACTATGTGCTTCTAACAGCCTTGCTCAGTGTTGTGTGGCTGGGCAGTTTTCAATCATGGACAAGACACTGGTGCTTTCCTTAGCAAGCTTGCCCTTGGACCTTGTTAAATTGGAAGTTTGGATTTGCAACAGACTCTCAGGTTTAGGCAACAGCTGTAATCTGATCGGTCTACAAGACACAAGTTGGGTTACGTCCATGGGAAGTTGTAGGGCGTATGCAAAAATGAACTCTTAGTGAATAGATGCAAAATGAAATTGATACTTTTACCAGACATTCACTGAGAGAACAGGCTGGTGAGATCAGGTTGGCTGCATGGGTCAAATTATACACATGAATTACGTAAAACCAATTATATAAAACTAGTTATCATCTCATGTGGGCTTTGAGAACAATAAAAAGATAAATTGTCCATTTGTATAGGAAATTAAAGGCAAAGGCATTCTTACAAAATTTTCAGGCAAGATATTTTAAATTATTCTTTAAAGGTTACCTTTGGTGTCATAGTATACTTACTTTTACTTATTTACAGGCATAACTAAACATTATAGGTTCTTTTTGTACATCCAGAAAGTAAACTACAAATTCTTTTTTTTTCTTACAATGTCAGTAACTTCAAGTGAAATCTGCATAAAAATAACCCCCTATATATTTGTGAGTAAATATTCAATGTGACAAGGCCTTTGATGATTTTTTTTTTGAATCTAGCATTACTGTTAGCTGAGAATTTTAAAAAAATGGTAACGAATTAGTTTGTTAAGTTAATACATGTAGCCAGACTTTTGACTACTTTGTGAGTTCTTTTTACTACGACTCTTCTCCATCCCTATTCCACCCCCACACCCCCCAACACTAGGTCGGAGAGAAAGAAGGCTGGAGGGAAAAGCGGCATCAATATTGCTAGACTACTTCCTGTTTAGGGGATTTGAGTTCCTTAGGGCAAGTATTATCTTTACTGTCAAGATATCCAACTTCTTCTTCTTTCCTCTTTGTGCATGACTACTTGTCAAACTGCAACTAACAGCAAACCACAGCATCCACCCACCCACCAGCCAACCACCAGCAGTAGGAGGAGGAAGAGGAGGAGGGGGTGGGGGAGGAGGAGGACCACCAGCAGCCACAGCCCCTCTCAGGACTCTAGCATTTCTATGCCCTTTCAAGAGTCGCCAGAATTTCAAACAGCATATCCTTGCAGAAATTATCTGCAGTTGTGCAAATTGTGTCCCTGTTACAGCATGAGGTAAATCCATAATCATGTGCTGTGGACATTCTAAAGCAGCCCATAGCTGGAATCAAAGCAAAAACAGATCCCTGTAACATTTCCACATATTTAAAAATTCTCACAATAAATATATTTAAAAAAAATAATACAGTAGGGGTTAGAGGCTTACCAAGTAAGTGTGCTTGCTGCTCAGCAGAGGCCCTGGTTAGAGTTCTCAGCACCTACATTATGGCTCACAACCACACAGAACTGCAGTTCCAGGGGAATCCGATACCTTCTTCTGGTTTCCTCACAGTTGAGTAACATCACAGTTAACTTCTTTGCTTGATTATGGTGATCTGGTGACTTTTTCTTCCCCTCTGGAATGACAAAGTTAGCCATTGAAGGTTCACCATAGTTAAGCGATGGAAAGGAATCATGAACTCCTTAATTACATATTTCCCTTGTATTAAAAGTGATGTGTTTCCTTTGTACTTAGGGTGATATGTTGAGTGGCTTGCATTTATTAAGAATGATCTCCTGGAATGGTTGAGGGGAACAAGGCAGCCTTTGGATGAAAGCTGCCTTGGCCTTTGTCACTAATCATTTGTGTGACCTTCTCATTGCTGACCTTCAAATGTGGGAAATGCCCAGGGAAGGAGATGCAGTAGAGAAATAAGTGAAAACAGCAGTTTCCCCCCTTAACTTCCAGACACTAACAAAATGAAAAATATCCACTTCACAGGTGCTAGTATGCTTTTATACCTCTCATCTTAATTACTTCTTCTGGGCCTTGGTAATTTATTCACTTTTAAATGTTTAGTATCTTCTTTCTTCAACTGTTGTATTCAGAAACGTGAACGCACTCTGTATTAATGAATTTTCTTTATATTGTGACCAAACACCAGTCATACTATAAAGAAGCAACTTAAGGAAGGAGTGGTTTGTTTTCGTTGAAGGGACAGCTCTCAGACCAAGCCAAGGGCGGTGGGTGCAGCCTCTTGGAGCAACTGAGGTGGCAACTGCAGAGACTGAGGTGGAGGTGACCCCCCTCCCTGCTCACGCTCTCCCTCCTTTGCCTGAAACCTCGCACCTGGCCAGGCCAGAGATCCCCGGTGAAAAGCTTCCAGCACACAGGCCCACATAGTTGCATGGTTTCCACAGTCAGGAGGGAGATATGTAAGCACTGTGCCTCAGTCAGTCATCTCTTACTCTGGATTCTGAGTCCCCAGCCTGTGGAATAGTGCAGTCCACGATTGGTATAGGTCTTCACTCTTCTTTGAACTTTTTGTTTCTGGAAACACCATCCTAGGCACACCCAGAAGTAGAATTTCTATTGTGATGCTAAAGCCCCAATCAAACTGACAATAAACAAACGTCAGCCATCACATATTCCTAAAATGAACCACTGGTGGCCAGGGCACAAGTGTTTCTTTTAGTTTGTTGTTACTCCTGATGACACGGTGGTTAAGAGTCAGCCTGCGTTGCCTCCAGTCTCTTCAGTGATCATTTATGGCTCATCAGCTCTTCAACAGCACTTCCTTTATCTCCATTTTCACACTTCAGGTGTGTTGCTATGCAGTATTCAAGTGACACAATGTTTTTATCCATATTGCGATAAAGAGCCCCCTAATTGTGAGTATCGAGCATTAAACTCAAAACAAGGAGGCTATGGGTTGATGGCTGGCTCAAAATAACCTCAGTAGCAGTTACCCAGTGTCGTTTAAATGAGCTTACACTCAAGGAAGATGTCTATTCCAGTTATTGCCTCCGAAACATCACTCTGTTATTAAAAGTAATTCCTACAGAATCCTATCATTTCTAGATGAGCCTCCATTTCTTTTCACAATGAGATGCCCTACTCTTAGTTGCTACTCTTTTGTGGTTCATTATTTTAATTTATAAAATGTTTTCATTAATTTATTTATTTACTTTATATCCCAATATCAGCACCTCCTCTTCCCAGTTCTCTCTCTCCCAGCTCCTTCTCCCATTAGTCCCTCTCTTTTTTCTCTGAGAAGTGGGACCCTCTCCCTCCTGAGTATCACTGCTCTGCTCCTTGGCACATCAAGTTATTGCAGGACTGGGAGTATCCTCTCTTATTGAGGTCAGACAAAGAGGTCCAATTAGGGGAATGGGATCCACAGGCAGGCAACAAATTTAGGGACAGCCCTTGCCCCAGTCTGGAGGACCTGCATGCAGGGGTACCTGCCACACATGTGAGGGGTACCTAGGTCCAGCCTATGTTCACTCTTTGGCTGGTGGTTCAGTCTCTGGGCGGCTCCAGTGGTCCAGGTTAGTTGACTCTGGTGGTCTTCATGTGGAGTCCCTGTCCTCTTCGGATCCATCAGTCCTTCCCTTAACTCACAAGACTTACCAAGTTCCATCTAATGTTTGCCCATGGGTTTCTGCATCTGTTTTACTCAGGTATAAGGTGGAGCCTCTCAGAGGGCAGTTATGCTAGGATCCCATCTGCAAGCATAATTAATAGTGTCAGGGACTGGTTCTTGACCATAGGATAGGTCTCATTTTAGCCCTGTCATTGGTTGGTAATACCCTCTCTCTCTGCTCTGTCTTTTTCTCTGCATATCTTGTAGGCAGAACACGTTTGGGTTGAAGGACTGGGAGTCCTGCCTGGCTACAGGAAGTGGCCCGCTTCAAGATCTATATCCCCCACTGCTATGAGTTTCACCTAGAGTCACCCTCATAGACACCCTGGGGCCTCTCCCTCTCCCAGTCCTAGGTCTCTGGCATGTCCTAGAGATGGCCCGCCCTCCACTGGCAATTTCCATTCTCTCTCCTCTGCTCTACCTATACCTTAGCCCCACCCCCACTCAGCTCCCCTCTCCATCTTCTCTCCCATCCAGTTCACTCCCTCCATCCACCTCCAATATCTAATTTATTTCTTATTCCGAGAAAAATTCAACCATACTGGGTTGGGCTCATCTTGTTATTTGGCTTCTTTGAGTTTGCAGATTTTTTTAGTGTGGTTATCTTGTACTTTATGGCTAATATCCACCTATCAGTGAGTATATACCATGCATGTCCTCTTGAGTTTGGGTTACCTCACTCAAGATGATATTTTCTAGCTCCATTCATTTGTCAGCAAAATTCATAGTGTCCTCATTTTCAATAGCTGAGTAGTATTCGATTGTGTAAATGAACCACATTTTCTTTATCCATTCTTTAGTTGAGAGACATCTGGGCTATTTCCAGTTTCTGGTTATTATGAATAAAGATGCTATGAACATAGTTGAGCAAGTGGGGTGGTAGAGAATATTTTGGGTGTATGCCCAGGAGTGGTATAGCTGGGTCTTGAAGTAGAACTATTCTCAATTTTTTGAGAAACCACCAAATTGATTTCCAGAGTGGTTGTAAGAGTTTGCACTCCCACCAGCAATGAAGGAGTGTTTGCTTTGCTCCACATTCTTGCCAGCATGTGGTTCCCTTTGATTTTTTTTTTTATCTTAGCCGTTCTGATTAGTGTAAGATGAAATCTCAGAGTCATTTTGAGTTGCATTTCCCTGATGACGAAGGACATTGAGCATTTCTTTAGGTGCTTCTCTGCCATTTGAGATTCCTCTGTTGAGAATTCTCTGTATCCCATTTTTAAATTGGGTTATTTGGATTTTTGGTGTCTAACTTCTTGAGTTCTTTATATATTGCTTTAAAGTTTTATTGCATTTTATCTTTGTGTGTTTGACAACTCCGAACAATGCAGTAGTCTTCCTCTACAATCTTCTCATTATAGAATTCCTTAGTGAGTTCTATATTAATCTTTTGACTGTTTGAACCAAACCCTAATAAGAAGTTCAGTATAACACACACACACCGAGAGAGAGAGAGAGAGAGAGAGAGAGAGAGAGAGAGAGAGACAGAGAGAGAGAGACAGAGAGAGAGAGACAGAAAGACAAAGTCAGAAACAGAGAGACAAAGTCAGAGAGAGACACAGAGACATAGAAACAGAGAAACAGAGACAGAGAGAGGCAGAGACAGAGAAGGCAAAATCTCTCTCTTTTTTTTGGTTTTTCTTTTTTTTCCTACTTTATTTACATTTCAAATGTTTCCCCCTTTCCAGATCTCCCCTTTGGAACCTCCCCATTTCCTCCCCCCTTCCCCTGCCACTATGGGGGTATTCTCCTACCCACCCACCCACACTCGTCTTCTCTCCTTGGCATTCTCCTCTACTGGGGGATCTAACCCTTTCAGGCCCAAGGGCCTCTCCTCCCCCTGATGGCCAATAAGACCCTCTTCTGTCCCACATGTGGCCAGCACCATGGGTCCCTCCATGTGTATTCCTTGGTTGGTGGATCAGTCTCCAGGAGTATCAGGGGGTCAGGCCAGTTGCCACTGTTGCTGCCTCCCTGGGGATGCAAACTCCCTCAGCTCCTTCAGTCCCTTCTCCAACTCCTCCATCTGGGAACTCACACTCAGCCCTATGGATGCTGTGATGTGGCTCTTGGATATTTCATACTTTTGGGCTAACAACCACTTAACAGTGAGAACATACCTAGCCATACAGTGGGAAAAAGACAGCATCTTCAACAAATAGTGCTGGTTCAACTGGTAGTCTACATGTAGAAGATTGCAAATTGATCCATTCCTATCTCCCTGTACAAAGCTCAAGTCCAAGTGGATCAAGGACCTCCACATAAAACCAGATACACTGAATCTAATAGAAGAGAAAGTGGGGAAAAGTCTCAAACACATGGGACAGGGGAAAAGTTCCTGAACATAACACCAATGGCTTGTGCTCTAAGATCAAGAATTGACAGATGGGACTCCATAAAATTACAAAGCTTCTGTAAGGTAAAGGACACTGTAAATAGGACAAAACAGCAACCTACTGATTGGGAAAAAATCTTTACCAATCCTACATCCAATAGAGGGCTAATATCCAATGTATACAAAGAACTCAAGAAGCTAGACTCCAGAGATCCAAATAACCCTATCAAAAAATGGGGAAGAGAGCTAAACAGAAAATTCTCAACTGAGGAAACTCGAATGGCTGAGAAGCACCTAAAGAAATGTTGAACATCACTAGTCATCAGGAAAATTGAAATCAAAACACCCCTGAGATTTCACCTCACACCAGTCAGAATGACTAAGATCAAAAACTCAGGTGACAGCAGATGTTGGTGAGGATGTGGAGAAAGAGGAACATTCCTCCATTGCTGGTGGGAATGCAAGTTGATACAACCTCTCTGGAAATCAGTTTGGCGGACCCTCAGAAAAATGAGCATACTACTACTTGAGGACCCAACTATTCCACTCTTGGGCATATACCCAGAAGATGCTCCAACATGTAATAAAGACACATGTTCCACTATGTTCATAGCAGCCATATTTATAATAGCCAGAAGCTGGAAACAACCCATATGTCCTTCCACAGAGGAATGAACACAGAAAATGTGGTACTTTTTTTATTTTTTCAAGACAGGGTTTCTTTTTGTAGCCTGGCTGTCCTGGAACTCACTTTGTAGACCAGGCTGGCCTTGAACTCAGAAATCCACCTGCCTCTGCCTCCCAAGTGCTGGGATTAAAGGCATGGGTCACCACTGCCCGGCTGAAGGCAAAATCTTAAAAGAAAGAGCTTGATATGTGCTTTTTTTCTCCTTCATTTACTGAGCAGGAAGGAAAAAAAATCTCTGTACATGTTTTTGAAGTGAACTAAATTCTTTAGTTTTTGAGAGCATTTTGTATTTTGTAGCTGACAGCTTCTTTCCAAGGTCTACTGGCCAGAAAATAACTCTGAAAGCATTTAAACTGTTTACCATGTGCCATGTCCCTCACAGTTCATTTTAATGCAAATTCTCCTTCACAGCTAATGTTGAAGTACAGTTTCCATAATTCTAGTTCCTGCAGCCCATGTAGAGAGTTGCTGTACATTTCCACACTAAGATTTCACCCTTTCTGTGGTGTCTTTACCTCCTGGAAGCTCTCTGCTTCACCCTAGCAGCAGCCATCTCTCCCTCTTCCTCACAATCAACAATCATGCTCTCTGGGCTTGGAGCACTCATTGCCAGTTCATACCTCCTTCCCCCTCACAAGATCAATGACATGCCCTATAAAGGTGCTCTTCTGAGTGTGCCAATCTAAAGAGAATATACATGCCTATTATTGTGCATATCATGAGCATATTCAATGGTCACTATTGCTGATTTGTTAAACATTTGTTTTCTAGTGTTTGGAACAAACCTAGACATCAAACTATGTTTCAGAAATCAGCCTACGACTCTGCTTAAAACAAAAGCCACTGAAAATGTAAGAGATGAGCAGTCAGTGAAGGGCTTTAGAGATCCATTCTCCTCTCAAACACATTGTAGCCTTTTTCTATTAGAACAATTGACTGTACCCATCCAGTAGAAATAGAAATTGCTGCTAAGTAGTAATAATGATAACTGAAAAGATCTTGTCTGTCTATATTGTCAGAGATGCTTTGTGCTTTAGTGAAAAAGCTTTTCAAAACAGACATACAAGTCACAGGTAAAACATATGAATGCTTCGTGACAGCTGAACAGAAAAAGACCTAAGATGAGAAACGTAGTTGGATCTTCAACAACATTAGAACCATCTGCTAAAAATGCAAGAGTGAGCTCCTAACTCATGATGAAAAATGTCTCTGAGCTATACAAATGTCGGGAAAGTACCAAATGCAAAACAGAAAAAAAGTTAATCCAAGTGTGTGTGTGTGTGTGTGTGTGTGTGCACGTGTGTGTGCATGTGTGTGTTTGCGTGTAGGTGTGTGCGTGTGCGTGTGCGTGCGTGTGCTCTGTGTGCGTGTGTGCATGTGTGCGTGTGTGTGAGTGTGTGTGCGTGTGTGTGTGCGTGTGTGTGCTTGTGTGTGTACGTGTGTGTGCGCGTGTATGCGTGCATGTGTGTGCGCGTGTGATGTGCGTGTGCGTGTGCATGTGTGTGCATTTGTGTGTGTGCATGTGTGTGTGCATGTGTGTGTGCGTGTGTGTGCATGTGTGTGTGCATCTGCGTGTGTGCGTGTGAGTGTGTGTGCGTGTGTGCGTGTGTGCGTGTGCGTGTGCGCGTGCGTGTGTGTGCATGTGTGTGCGTGTGTGTGCATATGTGTGTGTGCGTGCGTGCGTGCGTGTGTGCGTGTGTGTGTGTGTGTGTATGTGTGTGTATGTGTGTTTTCTAGTTTACTTCATATAACATCTTTGGGTATAAGTACCTAGAACCTTCTCCAGAGATGCCTTTGATTATATTATTTATTTTTGGTCTCTTTTATGTCTCCACTTTAGTTTGGATTTTTTCATGGGATCCATTCTAAAAGTCATGTGCTATATAAGTATGGCAAACTTTAATAATTATGAATGCCATAGTTGTGTATACAGCTGTAGAAGTAGTATATATAATCTGCCTGTCCTGTCAACCTCTAAGATAGAATTTCAGACACATTCAAAGTGAACACATGCAATGGTATTCAGAGCACATAAATGTCAGATATGGTTTGGCTGAGAAATGTCCCCTCTTAGTCTCTTTTGTTTGAACATTTGCTCCCCAGGTGATGGAGTCGTTTTGGGAGGTTGTAGAATCTTTGTAAGGTTGTGTTTCTCAATCATGACAGGTTTTGGTGACAAGTTTCCTGAAAATCTTCCCTTTGCAAGTTTCTGGCAAGCATCTCCTCAAAGTTAGGTTGACTGTGACTCACTCATAACCTGTAGAGCACTACAGGAGAAGTAATGCATGTCTGTGTTAGAGAGGTTTGCTATCACTTACTGCATTTGTAGAAACTGCAAGCTACAAGTGGCCATGCAAGTTTATCTAAACAGAAGCCACCTAGTTTGCAGAAACCAATCTGTGTAGTTGTGCTAACTGCTGGTTCTCTGCTAGCAGCTCCTGTCATTAAGTCCTCCTAGACCCAGTGAGAGTGAGCATCTGTTAACAGGCTTCAGGCTTCAAGCTATCAGCTCAATGCCAATCCTCAAACCTACCCAGAAGAACTTTAGAATGCAGAGAAGGATCCTCTATTTCCATTTTTAAGTTCTAATCAACTGACTCCAGACAAATGTGTTTTGTTTTTATACAGCACGTTGGAATGGTTCCTTGTTCAAAAATTACAATAACAGTAATCCATGTTAACATGTTTACATCTGCAAAGCACTGAGTTTGGCTAAACTTGACTAGTCACCCAAGGGATTGAGGATAGGAAAGATTCCAAGGTTCTGCTTCTGCTTTGAAATACATTTTCATAAAATGGATTTGTTTGGGAATATGTGTTTCCAGCATACAAGATTCAAATCACCAAAATCAGAAGGTACTGTGAGACCAAAACCCAAAGAGGGTAGGTCCAGGAAGGATAGAGTGAACTTTATTAATGATTTCTAGACAGAAGTTTGAAGAGAGAGAGAGAAATTATAAGCTAATCTGTGCAAAGCAGCTGGAAGCTCATCGGAATACAGCAGCCTTTAAAAAAATTGCTAATACATCAAATGTCAATTTAGAAATAGTAGATGCCAGCACAATGCACAATGTACCCAGTAATGTACAACTTTATGGTTTGGGATGTCTGTCAGGGCCAGCTGGCAGGACTGATGGCCACCATGTCAAGGTCTATCTCTGCAGAACTAAAAATAACCCAACTCACCAGACTACCTGTGACAACACTGCACTATAACCTTTTCAAAGACACAGTTTCCAAAGGAAAGGATATACAGTAACAACTGTGGTGGATTGAATGAAAATGGCCACCATAGACCCATATGTTGAAATAATTGGGTCTCCCTTTGATGGAACTACTTGAAAAGAATTAGGAGGTGTGGCCTTGTTGGAAGAGGTGTGTCAAAGCCTCCATCACTCCCAGCGATTGCTCTTTGCCTTCTGCTTGTGGATTAAAACCATGAGCATCAGCTGCAGTTCCAGATACCTACTACTATGACTTTATTCCATTGTAAAAGACTCTGACCCTTTGATACCAAAAGATCAATTAACCATAAGCTCAATTATATTCTTCCTGTATAAGTTGCCTTGATCATGTTGTCTTATCACAGAAATAGAAAAGTAACTGATACAGAAACTAAGAACAGCATACCTAAGCTAATCTTCAGTGGGTATGCTTTTGAGGACCTAGATTCTATAAGCACACTGTTTAGCTCAGCTACTCCAGGTAGGGCATAAAATATTTTCTCTGTACTGGGTAAGAACAACCTAACCATCACAGTGGCTTACTACTCTCAACTCTGTGTATTGGTACGGTATGTCTACAGTGATTGGCTGGTGGTTTGAGAAGACAGAGAAATTGATCCTAAACCTTCACATTTTCATGGTAAAATTGTAAAATAAAAGCTTATGAATCATATGAGATATTTGGAGCAACATTCTCTAAAGAATCTTAAGATATTTATGTTCATATTCATTGGGAAAATTAAGATGAACTACAAAATTAATTGAAAGTATACCCTGTGTTCCTGAGAACACAGGGTCAAGGGTCATGGGGTTGGAAGAACAGCTCCTAGGAACCTGCCAAGCTCTAGTGAGAGCTGAGCTCTAGCACTTGTGTGCTTTTTGATACCGTAAACCTTTCATTTGGGATGACTGTGTTTCCTATAGCCGAAGTTCCCACCCTGAGACCTTTCATGATATTAACAGCCTCATAAGCTATTCCAGCAAATCCAGAATGAAGAAGAATATAGGAAAAAGAGAATTGGTCACAAAGTCCCACTCACAACCAAAAAGCTATTTTTAATCTTTATATATGCCTTGTGGGAAAAGAAAATGGCTCCATTCTCAGGAGTAGTTAGCCAGTACAAACTAGACACCATGTTTGTTGTTGTTGCTTTTATTCATTTTTTCGCTCTCTTAAATTTTTTCTTTGTTTTTAAGAGGTTTTTAAAAAAAACCATGAAGTTTCTGGGGACTCTGGAAGGAACTGGGAGAAGGGGAAAGAATAAGATAAAAATGTATGAAAATTTTAAAATGTTACGTGAAAAGGAGGAAAATATTTTAGGATATTAATGTGTTTTAAACTCAAGGTAAATGTAATTTAAAAGAGTGGTAGAACTATACACTATAGTATATTAGAGGCAAACACATTTCAAAAGCCCAAATTAAACCAGCATCACAGCAGCGTATTTGGACTATGCACATCCTGTGTCTGAGTGGTCCTGTGTTAGACCTCTCTAGAGGAGAAGAATGATCACAATACAGATACACGTGTGTTTACTGAATTGCCTAACTAGATGAGACTTTGGGCAGGACAACAAGCATTGCATGCGTGCAAGAGAGACAGGGACTCATCTTGTCCCATCCACAAAGCCGGAAGCTGCAAAACAAGAACAGCCGTCCCCGCAGCCCAGTCCAAAGGCAAGGGCTTGGAGGCTCTGCAGAGTTTCTCTGTCTTTTCCCCTAGTGATTCAAAGAAATTGTTAAATGGTCTGTTTGAATTGACTGAGCAAGCAAATGTACTGTGAAGTGAATCTTCACATACCATATTAACCTTTTCATTAATAAACATGTTTAACCTGGTTTTAGCATTAGGTAATATACACCTGTATTGAAACAACAAGTGGTAAGGAGTTTATATGTATAATTTTATGATCTTATAGGTCAGTTAAAATAAACTTAGTAAAAAGTTAACTAATGGAAACTGTAAAGCTGAATACATTAATGTTTCTTTAACCTACAGAAAACTTGACTATTAAATTTTGGAAGCATTTTATACATGAACATTATCTTACCTGATATTTAAATGACATAAAATTGAATGCAGGAAAATGGGGATTTGCTGAGCATAATGGCACACAACTGCAATCTCAGCAATTAGAAAACTGTCGCAGATAGATCTTGGTTTTAAGGTAGCCTGTTCTGCATTGTAAGATCCTGTTAGAGAGAAAGTACGTGCGGGGGGAGGGGGGGTTGGGGGGCAGAAGAGAAAGAAGGATAGAGAGAGGGAAGGGGAGACAAAGTGTGAGTAAAATATTGATTATTACTTATTCAGCTATCCAAACAAACCTCCTTTTGGTATCTCCTGTGACTGAGTAAATGATACACTCATTTAGCAGAAGAGTAGACTGGGCAAATGTTCTTTAAAAGTGCAACAATGTGCAGGAACTGGAGGCATAGAGGGCTGAAGGAAACTGCTGGAGATCAGGGACCACAGGAGGGAATTGTCCAGTTTATTTTAACTTTTTGCCTGAAGATAGTGGCAGGCTTGGGTGGTGAGAGCAGCAGGTAACAAAATAACCAAGAAACAGAGTAAAACAAGAAGTTCTTTCCTGTCTCTCTGCTTTAAGGGATCAGAAAATGTAGTATAGAGCTCCGAGAGTCAATGTGAACTGGAAAAAAAGAATATTAGCTACAGGTATTAAGTTACTATCCTGGAGCAATGCCTCAAACTTTGGAAGCTAGAGAGGTATGCTGAGGACTATGTCAGCTAGATACACTAATCGGCAATTTGTGATAGCTATTCAGACTCCTGATATATTGTGGGTTCCGTTTATCACAAAATGTCAGCCAGCCAATAGTCAACGTTGAAGAGCATTGAAGTATTAATATACAATGGACTGGAATAAGACAAACCATGTTATCCTTAAAGGTTGTTGTCATTTAAAATAGAGATTAAAGTCTCTAGTTATATAACTTAATGAGTTCATGGGTATATGAGCACTCCCCAGCCATCAAAACCCTAAAACCCAGAGCCACCTGCCAGTCATAGAGCCATCTGACAGTCAGAGAGCTACTTGACAGTCACAGAGCCACCTGCCAGCCATAGAGCCATCTGACAGTCAGAGAGCTACCTGACAGTCAGAGAGCCACCTGCCAGGCAAAGGGCCACCTGCTGAGCCACTTGCCAGTCACAGAGCCTCCTGCTGAGCCACCTGGCAGTCATAGAGCCTCCTGGTAGTCACTGCTTTTCCTTTCTCTCTCATACAACCACACCCTGATTTCTGTAGTTACCAACAATTTGTGCTTTTATTATAATTTATTATACATCTCTCATTTATTTTATACATTTTCCTTTCAACCATCATTTTAAAAGTTATTTTTATTTATTTATAGGTGAATGTATCTGAGTGTGTGCCCTGTGTTTTGTGTGTGTGTGTGTGTGTGTGTGTGTGTGTGTGTGTGTACTTGTGGGACTGTAAGAAGGCATTGGATTTCCAGGAACTGAAGTTGTATAGTTGTGAGTTGTCATGTAGTTGGTAGGAACTGAACTCTGATCCTCTGAAAGAAGAGCAAGTGCCATTAAACACTGAGCTATAAGTCCACATACACCCTCTTTCAAACATTATTCTTAAGCCCTATGAATGAGAAAACCAGGGTGTTTGATCTATGAATTTTCCCAAAGTCATAGCTCTTGTATCCCCTAAAAACAAGAAGCTAGACTTATGATCTAGGCCAACTTACTATATTTTTTCTTTTATCAATGTATATCTAATGTCTTAATGTCTCTCATTTATTTATTTTTGATACTAGCTGTTGATTTGCAATGTCTGGATTCACGTTTTTTCCTGAGTTTGCTAAGTAATATCTCTGTCTAAGACAAAGCTGGGATATAGATTTGCTTGCTTGAAAGGCTCTTGTTTCAAATACAGGGGGGAAGTGGTCAGAATGTAACCAGGAATCCAGGGAGCATAAGAAAGCATTAATTACTAGAAGTGGAGGTTTGCTAAGAGATTACCATACTTTTCAGCATTTATATTTAATTTCAAATTTTGTAAAGTTAAAAAGCTAATATGGAACTAAAGCTACCAGAAAGAAAAATGTTGCCCTAAAGGGTTTAAGTAGCAGGAACATGGTGCCTGGGCTGTCTATCTTCTGCAACAAACACTGATGTTTTAACATATTTCTATATCACCAACTCATAAAATAGTTACTGCTATACATTTTTTAAAAGATCAATTTTTATTATTTTAAAGTTATGTATATGTGTGCATATGTATATGTACAAATTACTGTAGTCACCATAGAGTTCAGAAAATGATATTACTCCTCAGGAGCTGGTGTTATAGGCAGTTGTGAGCAGCCCAATGTGGGTGCTGGGATCTGAACTTGGAGCCTCTCCAAGAACAGCCAGTGTGTTTTTCACACTTGAGCCATCTTTGCAGTCCATTAGTTATTATCTCTAGGAAAATAGTTAATGCTTGCTAATAGTTAACTTCCCTCTTAATGAGTTTGTGAAAATAATTTAATAAATCAGAAATTTTTATCAACTGAAATTTGAATTCGTCTCATATGCTTATGGTGAAAAGTCACATTACTGTTAGGTAGGATTTTTAAGTTTATTAAAAATTAAGTGTAATAAGAAAGCTACAACCTATAAACCAAATTCATCCTTTTCTGTCGCTGAATGGAAAACATGCACAGCCTTTTGCTTTTCATACTTAGATACTCTTTGAGTTAAGATTGGGGCAAACAGAAGAGCAAGAATTGCTTATATTTAAATTTGAAAAATTAGGAATCTGCATGTCCAAAAACTGAAGATCCTTGTCACCAATAAAAAGCCAATGGTCCGGCAGGTAAACTGAGGTGGGACCTTTTGATTTTGGCAAGCTAGGAACGGGAAGAGAGGAAGGAGAGATCGCCACGTCTCACAGGGAGATGGATCAGATTTAGAGCTGCAGAAGAAAATTCATCCAAAATGTAGGTGGAAAGGGAAAGTGGCCCCATGAGAGGGGCTGCCCCAAAGGTAAAACATAGATTTAGGAGGCGTTGAGCTAGGAGTACTTGAGGGAAATGTATGCTAGCCGGGCGGAGGATTAGAACTGCCCAACATTTGAGTTAGTCAAGGCATTTTAAACTTAACTGCTGTGGGTGTGTAACTTTCATTCTCGAATCCAGAGGGCTATGAACGGTGGCTGGGAACCTGACCCTGGAGCATGGAGCAGTTTGCCAAAATTACCACTACAAGTTTCCATGATACTTTTTGTGTATTAGATAACTCAGGTACTCTTTCCACATATATTGTATACAGAACAATTGTGCTATGTGTTTTTCTTAACAGGGAACAATATAATTAGTCTTACTACCACAACTATGGGAAAATAGAAGAATAACTCATTGGAAAATACATTTCTTGGGATACCTGAAACATTTCCCTTTGGCGAGTCCAGCGATGACAGTGCAGTGCAGGGCTGTGTGTGTGTGTGTGTGTGTGTGTGTGTGTGTGCGTGCGTGTGCGTGTGCGTGCGCGTGTGTGCGTGTGTGTGCGTGCGTGTGCGCGTGTGCGCGTGCGTGTGCGCGTGCGTGTGCGCGTGCGTGTGCGCGTGTGCGTGCGTGTGCGCGTGCGTGTGCGTGCGTGTGTGTGCGTGTGTGTGTGCGTGTGCGTGTGTGTGCGTGCTGTGATGCTGTCTCTTGCACATCTCAGTATTAAATCTGTCTCTCAGCCATCAACCAGTGCTTTGCTCAGCTCTCATCCTCAACATGACCATCTAGTGTATGCAAGTGGCCTCTCCAGCTTTAATCAGAACCTTTAGGAATCCAGCCACCGACACCAGCATAGAACCTTCTGGCTACGTAAGGCAGGATCACCAGCCTACCATCTTTTCACTCAAGGCTGTGAGACTGGGGAAGTGGTTTGCCACAGTGGAACTTAGTATCATGTTTGCAACATTTGAAAGTGATGGCTCTCTTTCTACCATGCATGTAATTTTCTATTCAGCACACATACCTTTAACCATTTCAGAAAAAGTCATTTGGGAAGCATAACCACATGTTGTTCAGACAGCTCAACTAGGCTAAAATTGTCATTATTGCTAAGGGTTATAAGCTGACATCATTTGGTAAGTGAGTTTACCTGCTGAGTTGTCGTTCCAGCCATGTGATCAGTGTGGCCATCTCAACTCTGCAATTTCCACTGGTTAAAAATATGTGTGTTCTGTGTATTCAACTCCTGTTAAAATATTCAGTTTCAACACAAATTCCCAATACCAAATTAGATTAAATATAATTTAGAGAGCATCTGCTGCCTTTCATGTTTTTCCAGTATCTCTCTTATTAGTCACGATGTCCACAAAGAACACTATTTTTAATTTTGATAATATAATATTCAATTTCATTATCTCTGATATGGGGATGATAATTCTCAGTTATTAAATGATATAACATACACAAGACATCTGGGTTAGAGCAGATGCACTCATTAGTGGTTGGAGAATAGAGACAGATGTGAGAAATACAGGGATTTTAAATGGCAGCACAAGGTTAACCCAGGATATACATTTTTACCCAAGCAGCAGATTTAGCAAAAGTCAGACAGAAAAAAAAAAAAAAAAAAAGCACTATCATGAGCTGGGTACAGCAAAAACCTTTCCAGAATTAAAAAAAAAAAAAAGTTATAATGTAGCAAATAGACTATATAATAAATGCACTATTGAATAAATCACACATGCCCTTTTAGGTGTAAAATTATGTCCTTTCAAGTTTCAATAGAGGGATAGGCTTCAGAAAGTGTGGGCCATGTTGTATTGCTTCAACATCTAACTTAGATTTCACTGTGATGATTGCATTGTTAAATTTTGCCTGAAACTTGAGAGCAATTCTACAAACAAGTAGCATTTGGAAGAAGGCATTTGTTCAATACCTCAATTGTTATTGTTTTCCCCTAGATGTAAGTGTAAAATGCTGTTTGATGGTCTAGTGCGTGAATTTTGCAAACATTGCAAACAGAAGGTAGAAAAGGAAAGCAATATTCAGTTACTTCATCCTGGAATGCCAAGCACCTTAAAACACAAAAATCCCAGAAATCTTTATCCATTTCTGATGTTACACTCGCCTTCACAAAAATAGTCTAAAGGACTGAAGTCTATCTTGACCCAAACTCATACTTGACTCTTGTCCTAGCAGAAGAGTGTTAAACATGGGGTTGGGGGTTTCAATATGTCAGCTCTCTCTACTGATACCTCAACTTGGAAAATCCCCTGTGGTGAATGCAAAGAACAGAACTGATTCAGCCATGTGTTTTGTGTTGCTCACAATGATCAGCTCTCTGCCTGAGTGTAGACAGTTAAAGACCACAGCACTATTAAATGTGCTGAAGCCACTTTGCTTTTTTTTTTTTTTTCCTGCTTTGTTTTTGTTTTGTTTTTTTGAGACACGGTTTCTCGGTGTAGCCCTGGCTGTCCTGGAACTCACTGTGTAGACCTGGCTGGCCCTGAACTCAGAAATCCACCTGCCTCTGCCTCCTGAGTGCTGGGATTAAAGGCGTGCACCACCACTGCCAGGCTGAAGCCACTTTACAATTGGAACGAAACGCACATCTTTAGGATTTTTTTTTTTAATTTTTAAATTTCTTTTTAATTTTTCCTACTTTATTTACATTTGAAATGTTTTCCCCATTCCAGATCTCCCCTTTGGAACCTCCCCATTTCCTCCCCACTCCCTCTGCCACTATTGGGGTATTCTCCCCCCTGCCCCCTTATCTTCCCTCCTCTACTGAAGGATCTAACACTATCAGGCCCCAGGGCCTCTCCTCCCCCTGATGGCTAACAAGACCCTCCTCTGCCACATATGTGGCCAGCACGGTGGATCCCTCCATGTGTATTCTTTGGTTGGTGGATCAGTCTCCAGGAGTATCGGGGGTCAGGCCAGTTGCCACTGTTGCTGCCTCCTGGGGATGCAAACTCCCTCAGCTCCTTCAGTCCCTTCTCCAAGTCCTCCATTTGGGACCTCACACTCAGCCCTACCATTGCTGCGAAGTGACTCTTGGTTATTTCAAACTTTTGGACTAATAACCACTGAAGAGTGAGTACATACCATGTTCATTCTTTTGTGACTGCGTTACCTCGCTCAGGATGATATTTTCAAGATCCATCCATTTGTCTGCGAATTACATGAAGTCATTGTTTTTAATAGCTGAGTAGTATTCCATTGTGTAAATGTACCACATTTTCTGTATCCATTCCTCTGTGGAGGGACATCTGGTTTGTTTCCAGCTTCTGGCTATTATAAATATGGCTGCTATGAACATAGTGGAACATGTGTCTTTATTACACATTGGAACATCTTCTGGGTATATGCCCAGGAGTGGAATAGCTGGGTCCTCAAGTAGTATTATGTTCATTTTTCTGAGGGTCCACCAAACTGATTTCCGGAGAGGTTGTATCAACTTGCATTCCCACCAGCAATGGAGGAGTGTTCCTCTTTCTCCACATCCTCACCAACATCTGCTGTCACCTGAGTTTTTGATCTTAGCCATTCTGACTGGTGTGAGGTGAAATCTCAGGGGTATTTTGATTTCTATTTCCCTGATGACTAAGGATGTTGAACATTTTCTCCACCATTCGAGTTTCCTCAGTTGAGAATTCTCTGTTTAGCTCTCTTCCCCATTTTTTGATAGGGTAATTTGGATCTCTGGAGTCTAGCTTCTTGAGTTCTTTGTATATATTGGATATTAGCCCTCTATCAGATGTAGGATTGGTAAAGATCTTTTCCCAATCTGTAGGTTGCTGTTTTGTCCTATTTACAGTGTCCTTTACCTTACAGAAGCTTTGTAATTTTATGGAGTCCCATCTGTCAATTCTTGATCTTAGAGCACAAGCCATTGGTGTTATGTTCAGGAACTTTCCCCCTGTCCCATGTGTTCGAGACTTCCTCACTTTCTCTTCTATTAGATTCAGTGTATCTGGTTTTATGTGGAGGTCTTTGACCTACTTGGACTTGAGCTTTGTACAGGGAGATAGGAATGGATCAATTCCCAATCTTCTACATGTAGACTGCCAGTTGAACCAGCACCATTTGAGCCAGCTACCTATTTGTGTGCTGGCAACAGGTAGAAAATTGACACACTCTATGACTTGCCACTGCCCTTCCTTTATCACCACAGAGATGAGGTCAATGCACCTGCCATTGATAGACTTCTTTCACTCTCCTCTGTCTCCATTAGTGACTCTCTAGATACCAGCTGATGAGGAATATTTATGATCATCTATCTTCTATATTTTCCTTAAGTGTGTGTGTGTGTGTGTGTGTGTGTGTGTGTGAGAGAGAGAGAGAGAGAGAGAGAGAGAGAGAGAGAGAGAGAGAGAG
>JADRCH010000082.1:6268500-6280300 GCA_019843965.1 Rhynchomys soricoides | reverse complement strand
GAGAGAGAGAGAGAGAGAGAGAGAGAGAGAGAGAGAGAGAGAGAGAGATATTGATTCTGGGAACCAGAGGAAAAAGAATAGAATGTTGGAGAAGACAGAAGCCACGTGGGTCTGTGTAGTAAAGAGAGGGCATAAGCAAGCCAAAGAGTAAATACGACAGAGGAAGAATTCAGGAAAACCTTACAGTAGTTGATATGAAATATTGAGACAGATTAGAGAGAATCTGTGTGCTCTGGAAGAGGGTTCATCACTACAGAACCTTAAGTCACCTAAAACTGATCCCAGCACAATGGTGAATGGAATTTTACCAGTAGTTTTGACATGAATACTTCTAGAAGCATGTAGTACTAGAAGTGCTGAGATCTGTTTTCAACTTTGTTAGCAAGCTGCAAATATTTTTCTTCAGTGATTATTCCTTCCAACAACTCAACATGAACGGTTTCTTAGCTGTGTATCTTTGCCCAAGTCACTCATGCCCAGTCACTAGAATTTTAAAATTCCTGGAGGATGTACCCACATATACCACTGACTTTAATTTGTATTTCTCTTATCTAAAGGGATTAAATACATTAAATAAAATGGATTTCGTATATCTCTTGATCTTTTTCTATGCATTCTCAAATAGGCACTGTTTATTCTTGTTTTTTGTCCAGTGTCTTCTAGGTACTCTCTTCTCTTCCTTGATTTGTGTGTCTTTAAAAACTGTTCATGATGTAATGCCTTTGTCAGTTCAGTTTATTGTCACATGTTTCTTAGTCCCATGGCTTGGAATTCTTTGTCTCTAAGATATGTCTTTTGCTAAAAAGGAGTTTCTGATTTTATGTGCTTTATCAATGATTTTGGTCATGGTTGCTTCCTTTTACAGAAAGTTTGAAAAAGCTCACCTTATCTCAGACATTTTTATTTTTAATCAGATTAATGATTCATCGGGCTACTATTGGTCTATCTTGCATGTTGACCACACTGTCTCCTCTGGTTACTCTAGATTGTCATTTCATGAAGTTAACTACCAGTGCATGTCATTATGTGTCTGGAGTCTGCTCTGTTCATTCATTCATTGCTTTGTCCTTTGTCTTTACCCTGGTGCTTTATCTAAAAGACTTTACAATACAGCTAGGCAACCTTCAATACTATGACTTTTCTTCTTCACTACTAGCTCCACTACTCTTTGTATACTTTTGTATATTTTTAATAATTAGCTTTTCAGTTTTCTTTAAAAGGTTTTAAAATTAGTATTGGGTTTATATTTTGGGAAAAGCAGTCATTTTTATGCAAAATCTTTCAACCCATAAGTATTTCTGTCCACTCATTCGGTTTTCTGTGATTTCAAATGGTGTATTCCCATGGTGGCCTGACAGTTCTTTTGGTAAAGTCATTACAGCTTTTAATGTGAATCATTAGAACAACTTAGTAAAAAAAAACAATAATAACCAAATTATTGTTGTGATATGAAGTCTGAGGAAGATTTCTCATTATTTTAATAAAGAAGATGTTTTCTGAAACCTGAGAACTGCTGAAGACACACTTACAGGGGTATAGCATAAGCATAATGTTTCAAAAATATTTCCACATTTAAAAATTCTAGGGTATATTCTGTTTCATACTTAAGAACCTCAAGTTTTCAGGAATTAAAGCCATGGTAAAATATGAAGCATCAGGAAGAGAACTGTGCTGTTGCTCTGTAATAAAAGATACTAATCTAAGGAAATCAAGTCTTAGATATATTATATTGAAAATATATCACAACTGTAGAAATTACAAATAATAATTTGGTATATATAATATTTTAAAATGTCAAGGGAATATAGTTCATATGGTATATGGACTAAACAGCTGTAAACACAGATGCTAAATCTTTAAAAACATGGTGTCAAGGTTCTATGCTGTATCACAGGTCCACTTTTCTGAATTCACACATACCTGGAGTTACTGTAGTTTGTTTGCAGTATTGTCACAGATGCATCTCTGCTCGACGGTACTCTGAGCATTTAACAGGATTTTCAGACAACATATGGAGTCAGGGTGAGCAGACTATTGAGTCCAGTGCCAGCTCTGATAGAAATCAGCTCCACCTTCAAATGAGCTACACTGAGTTTCTCTGGACTTTACAGAGAAATGAGAACATTCCCTTGAAATCTAAGTGTCTCATTTAAAAACCTTGATTGAGGTTCAAGTTCACTTATCCATACAATGTGAGTTCCATTAGCAGGGTTGAGAATTAGCTAACTTCAGGCCATTCTCCATCCTACAGAGGCTGATGCCTTTCTACCACATGGTCAGTACAGGGCAGACAGAACAAGAAGTAAAACCACACATTTTGCAGGAGGGAGCTGCCTGGCTGAGAATGATTTAATTGTTTCCTGCATTGCCTGACACAATTTAGTTCAAGATTGATGAAGCCTTTCTGGTTTCAAAACCCATCCTCTCTCATTATCAAAGCTTGCTGTTTCCAGAAAATGGATCATTTCAGTCCGGCCTTCTTTGTATTAGTTCAAAATGTCTATCAATAGATGGCACCCATGGGACTCCCTCCTTTGTTCCTGTTGACAATCACACCAGACACAGACCAGGTTCCTGCCAGCCTGGGCCTGAAGTCCACACCAGGAAGGGAGCTTGGACCTAATTGTTCCAGCAGCATTCAAAAAATTAAGATATCGTTAGTGCTGATGAGATGGCTTAGTGGTTAAGAGTGCTTGGTGCTCACAGAAAGGACCCAAGTTTAGATCTCAGAACCACAGCAGTCAACACACAACCAAGTAAGGGGGTCTGTAACTTCCTCTGGCCTCAGAAAACACCTGTATGCATATAAATATATCCACACACAGCAGACCTATAGACATATACATACACATGGGTATAAGAAAGGAAAACAAAACACTTAAAATGCAAAGATAACACAACAGGTACACTTGTAGCACTTATCCCTTAGCAACAACCAACAGCTTTCTAATTGGACTCAAGACTTGCTCATCAAGAGGGATGCCTACTGTGCCTAGTATTGGAAACCTAGCTAATAATTCAGTGCTAATGAAATCACAGCTAGTGGAGAAGAATCTACAACCAATAATGAAGCAGAGTAACCCCTAACAATAATCTATTATCATTTGTCCTTATGCCCACTGGTAAATGTAGTTTTCACCCCATATCAAGAAAACTTAATATATCCCTGGCCAGTGGATATATCTACAAAACACCTGCACACATACGACTCACAGAGCATGGCTAAGGAGGACCAGAAAGATTGGAAGAGCCAGACGATTAGGCCATTTGCTGTGAAATTGTGTCTCCTAGTAATGTCAGAAGTTATACCTGTAAAGTCTCACATGATTTTCCCTGAAAACACTCAAACATCCCTGAAAATACAAGTAACGTTATACAGACTTAACAGGCTATATTTCAGAATATAAATGTAATTGCAAATAAATACATGGATGCAATAGCAATGATTGGTGAAACAGCCATGAGTTTGAAGGAGAGTAGAAACGGGTACATGGGAATGCTTGGAGGGAAGAAAGAAAAAGTAGAAATTTTGGCATTACATTTTAATCTCATTTTTTTTTTAAAAAAGACATCATTGATTGAATATTGTTCCTCCTAATTTTTATCTCCTTTTCACATACCAACTGTATAGTCAAGCCAAATTTACCATCCTGAAAATTGTCTTCATCGTACTAAATAAATATTAAGAGAAATTTATTCAGTCACTGCTTCAGCATACATTGGATATAACCAATAAAATTAAAGTTATTTTATGTCAATGTGATTGTATTAAATTTCTTTTAATTAAAATAAATGTCCTTATTGTTCCTTATTAGTCCAGCATTTCTCATTCATATATTTTTTAGTTTCATATACATTAGAAATATCTCATAGCATGCCATGATTGCAAGTTCTACTTTGAAGCTTCAAAAGTGAAAAGCTTAGGCTAGGTGTCATGGTGCAGGCTTTAATCTCAGCACTCAGGAGTCAAAAGTAGGCAGATATCTGTGAGGTCGAGGTTAGACTGGTCTATTGGCCAGCCAGAACTACACAGTGAGATTCTGTCTCAAAAGAAATAAAAAAGTAGAATGAAGGTCATCAGAAAAGAGCCCCTTAAGAAGAAGTGACATGAAGTCTCACCAACATGGCTGCCCAAGCACAAACTGAACAAGGATGTAACCAGTGGATATGCCAAAGTAGATGGGAAATACAAGGCAACTGGATCCCCAGACAAAGAACTACAGGCACTACAAGCTTAGAGCCAGAGAAAAAGTCTTCCAAGGAAGAACACAGCAATAGGGTATCTAATACCAAATGACCAGCTCTGAAAACATGCACACAAGGCAAATTATACAGACTGAGCAGTCTATAATTAGAAATAGACACATACACACACACACACACACACACACACACACACACACACGGAAGTGTTTTGGAGGGAGAAAGGGGGTAGGATGTACCTATATTATAATTACAAAAAAGAAAAAAAAATTAACTTCTCAAAATAATTTAAAGAAAATAAAAGATTAACAGACCTGGGAAGATGGCTCAGTGGGTAAAGGCATTTGCTTAGCCAGTCTGGAAACCCGTACGTTAGTCCAAGAATTGACATGTAAAGTTGAGCATGGTGATCTATATTTGCAATCCCACCATTCCTAGGAAGATGGGAGGCAGACATAGGAGAACCTCCAGGAGCTGGCTGTGGACTGGGGAAAGCTGAGCTGGAACAGAAACAAGTGAGACCAAGTATCATCAGTGTGGGAGAAGATATTTCATAAAATTTTCCTGGAACCTCTAAAGTTATAACATGGTGTTTTAGTCAGGGTTTCTATTCCTGCACAAACATCATGACCAACATGCAAGTTGGGGAGGAAAGGGTTAATTGAGCTTACTCTTCCACATTGCTGTTCATCACT
Source organism: Rhynchomys soricoides (assembly GCA_019843965.1). Classification (NCBI taxonomy): domain Eukaryota; kingdom Metazoa; phylum Chordata; class Mammalia; order Rodentia; family Muridae; genus Rhynchomys; species Rhynchomys soricoides. The sequence continues at coordinate 6,275,402 of JADRCH010000082.1, read as the reverse complement.
AAAAGAAGTCAGGACTGGAACTCAAGCAGGTCAGGATGCTGGAGCTGATGCAGAAGCCATGGAGGGATGTTTCTTACTGGCTTGCTCCCCTGGCTTGCTCTGCTCACTCTCTTATAGAGCCCAAGACTACCAGCCCACAGATGGTACCACCCACAAGGGGCCCTCCCCCCTTGATCACTAATTGAGAAAATACCTTACAGCTGGATCTCAAGGAGGCATTTTCTCAAGGGAGGCTCTTTTCTCTGTGATAACTCCAGCTTGTGTTAAGTTGACACACAAAACTAGCCAGTACACATGGCATATGTGCACAAGCACACACACACACACACACACACACACACACACAGACAGACAGAAAGAGAGAGAGAGAGAGAGACAGAGAGAGAGACAGAGAGAGAGAGACAGAGAGAATTACAGAAGTTATGATATTGAACGAAGAGCAAACCCTCTTAACTGCTGAGCCATCTCTCCATTCCAGTTTAAATTACCTTTAATATTTTTACTATCAATGAAACCTAGTCATTATATTCCACTTTAAAATTATGTAATAGTGTGAGAAAGGGTTCATGTATTTTAAGTGAACTGGATATAGATTAGAAAAAATAATATAGCTAGAAGTTAGGTTTTAGCATTAGTCCTGGCTGATGATACATCAACTTGATACAAGCTAGAGTTACCCAAGAGGAGAAAACCTCATTTTAGAAAATGCCTCCATCAGATCAGGCTTTATGCAGTCCCAGTGGACATTTTCTTAATTGGTGATTGGTTAGGGAAGTCCCTGGCAATAGTGGGTGGTGGTCCTTTGGTGGTATAAGAAGGTAGGCTGAGCCACAAGCCAATAAGGAGCACCCCTCCATGTCCTGTGCATCAGCTCCTATTTCCATGTTTCTCCCTGGTTTGAGTTCCTGCCTTGGCTTTTCTCAATGGAATGTAATTCAGGATGTGTGAGCCAAATAAACCCTTTCCTTCCCAAGTCGCTTTGGCCATAGAGTTTCATCATAGCAACAGTAACCCTAATAAAGACAATATTCATAAATCATTTGAATTTTTCTCTTATATGTTTTATATTCCATGTGCTTAGCACAAAATATAAAGAAAGCCTAAATATGACAAGATCTCTTATGTTGAGGTTTGTTTGTTTGCTATGCTAAATATTGGTTGTTCCAAGAGACCCGGGTGTGACCTTGTATCCTAAGTTATCCTTGATTGGTGAATAAAGATGCTGACAGCCAATAGCTGGACAGAAGAGACATAGGCAGGGTTTAGGGTTCCCTGGTTTGGAGTCAGAGAACCATGAGGTAGGAAAAGAGAAGGTGGAGAGAAGAAATACCCCCATGGGGTAAGATTCTTAAAATAATGGCCATATGGGTTGGCTAACTGGAGTTAAGAGCAGCCCAGAGGAAACATGGCAAATTATATAATGGGATTATTATATAGGAAATAGGCATAATAGCCTAGAGGATAGATATCTGCCCAGCTCTTGTGCTGATTAAGGCTTATTGCAAATATAAAGGTTGTGTGTCTTTTATGGGGGAACTAGATGGTCAAAGGCAGGGTGGATATCCCAAGCTGAGATTAAATAGTTTCTACAACACTCTTAGAGATTGATTGAGCCAGCTTCCTCAGATTTCTAAATCCAGTAGAATTTGTTTCATCAGGATTGAACTTGGGGTTTATGTGTATGTGCACCTGTGTGGAAGGCTGAATGGTGGCCTCAAAAGTCCACTTCAGTTGTTCATCGCCTTGATTTCTTAGATGGGCTCTCTCATGGGAGCTCACAGATTCAATTGGACTGGCAGTGGTCAGATAGGTTCCACGGACACTCTCATTTTCAGGTGCTGTGACATAAGTCACAAGCCACCATGCCTGCTTTTGGCGTGGGTGCTGGGGAACAAATCCAGGTCCTCATGATTGTGCAGCAAGATTTCACTGACTGGGCCCTCTCCCCAAACCTTCTACAGAGAAATTTGAAAGTGAACATTCTAGAATCATGTAACAGGCTTATTTTTCACAATAGGTCTTGGCAGCCCAACATTTTGCAAAAGCATCACGGAGACTCTGGGCATCAGGCCATCATGGAGAGCTAAGGGTAAATGTGGGGAGAGTTGCTTAGTGCCCAGGCTTTTGCCTCACCTGACATAAAAGAGGCATTGAAAAACACACATAAGCCCAAGCACCTGCAGCCTTTCACTCGGACAGGATCGAAATCTTGTATCCTGATTTTACCACTGTCCTGGCTCCCCAGTACCAAGATCACAATCAGAGTCCACAAACCCTTTAGTATTTGGCCTACCTTTCCAGGGTCTGTATCCATCCTTTGGGGGAGGGATGAATTGGGATGATAACATCTCCCGCACCCACAGATATCAGACTCCAATTCAGAATTACAGACTACAGACCAATCAGCCAGAAGTCTTACAGAACTGTATTTCACAGACTTGTGAGACAATAAAAGAATATCAAACCATCAAAAATTCACTTCTGTTTTTAATGCCTCACACCCGTGTAAGGATGCAAAATCCAGAGAAGAGAAAGTAAATAGAGAGTTTAAGCATCGATTCTGTAAGCCTGTTGCTCTAATTAATACGCTGGGGAAAAGAAGAAAACTGAGGGAAGATGGGATGTATGTATGCACAGGTGTGTGAATGCACATGTATGTATATGATGTATGTGTGCCCACGTGTGTGAGTATAGCCATGGCTGTAGCAGATCATATGCATCCCAAGACATCCCAAGATACCTGGTGGCCAGGGGACAGCTTGGCGTTCCTTATCTGCAATCTACTTTCTTTGATGCCCATTTCACATTCAGCTACTGTGTATGTGCACCAGGCAGGCAGGCGGGCCTGCAAGCTTCCTGTGAATCCACCACCCCCACCCATCTCTGCTTCCTGTCTCCTCACAGGGTCCAAGGGGAACATAGACTTGGGCACTTACTGGTGTATTTTATAAAAAGAACAAGACCAAAGATATGTTTGGTGGAGGTGCGGGAAGGTGTGGGGGAAGGGGGTGCCTCTGCAGGCCCATGCTGAGGCATCCCTTCTCCTGAGAAACCAACCACAGGAAGATATAGAATAGAATAGAGTTTATTCAGGGCATGGAGAGGGGAGTTGAGGGAGTAGAGACAGAAAAAGTCAGAGAGAGAGAGAGAGAGAAGGGGTAGGAGGAGGAAGAGGAGGAGGAGGAGGAATAGGAAGAGGAGGAATAGAAGGAGGAGGAGGAGGTCATTCATGAGCACTTGGAGAGAAAGGGGGCGGGGAATGGGGAGAGAGAGGGAGCAGGAGCAAGAGGGCAGAGCAAGAGCAAGAGAGCAAGAGAGAGGAGGGGTCAAGCAGCCCCTTTTATAGTGAGTGAGTCAGGCGCACCTAGCTGTTGCCAGGTAACTGCGGGGCAGAGCCTAGACTAAATGCCAACACATACTTGCCTGGCTTTTAATATGGATATGAGATCTGATCTTAGGTTACCAGGCTTCCAGGGCAAGCACTTTACCCACTGCGTCTCTGCTGTTCAACAGTGATTTCTTTTAAGTTAGGTTTCTTCTAACAAAGAACTGCTTCTTTTGTAATTTCTGTTAACCTTTGCCATTCCTAGTCCATTTTGCAGGCAAGATGTCTTCCCTGTGGCTTAAGCTGTGGCTCTGCTTGGCAATCTGTCTTCTTCAGTCACTAGTGAGATATCTCAATGAAATGCCTGCTTCGCCTCTCTACCTGCCACAGCCAAGCAACCACTTATCTTCCACAGGAGGAAATTGAAACTTACAAATTTCAAGGGTATTCTTAGATTTAGCGAGATTACCAAAGTGAAGCGGGAACATGGGGAACCCATCTTTCCTGCTTCTCACTCTCATGTCAGGTGGTTGCCCTTTCTCAACTCTGAAACAAAAGTCAGAAACATAGATTGAGTCTGCATGTGACTTGAGTCCATCTTCCAGCAAGGTACAAGCCCTCGTTCTGGATCCGTGTCCCTCTAGAGCAGGCACATGATGGGAAGACATTTAGGGTCAGCAGTGATGTTAGGGAGACGTAAAATCAAATTCTTGGCCATTTGTAAATGGGTGCTTTCTGTGGGCTCCTAGTTATGACAGGCTGAAGGAGCTGATATCTGAGATTACATGAGAAAGCAGAAGAGTTAAATTGACATAAACATTTAAGTATGAAAGAAAGATCTCCGTTTCATAGTTTTAGTCAAAATTACTTCATTGATTCTAACACTATAAAAGGGTAAGTGCTTCTAGTAGCAAGATGATGCCTGATAAGCTACATCATTTCTCTTTTAGATTAGAATATTAAGTGTTACTATGTCAGGAATTCAATGACAAGACTGAAAGAAAAAAATATTCCCAAAGTACGGTAATAAAAAATGGGAATTTTAAATGTCTAATAAATTACCCTAAATCATGGCTTTTAATTAAAAAAGGAAGAAGAATGACAATTGAGGAAGTATATTTATGAAATTGTTACTGCAATACAAATCTGAACAAAAATCTACTAACCAATTTGTGTATTTACTTATTTATGATTAACCGACACCTATTTTAAAAATGTATTTTATTAGCAGTGTACTTAACTTAATGGTAAATGAAATAAAGGCCTTAGGCAGTAGAAACATTATCCTAAGAGATGACAGGCAGGATGAGAATGGTCATTGAGAAAGAGCTACAGGAAGATACCAACCTTAGGCTTGAAGCTGATTCCATTTTCTACTTAGTGAGTAGGGGTTACTTCTTAAAATGGACAGAGGAGGGAAGGAAGTGGGGAAGAAAAGCAGGTCAGGGAGGGAATTAAAGATGGTGAGGACAAGGAAAGTTTTTAATCCCAATCTGTGGTTTCTACCCTGCCTTTGATCAATCAGTCACACAACTTTTATTATTTACAATAACCCTTAAACAGTACAAGAGCTGGGCAGATATCTACCCTTTATGCCATTATGTCTATTTCCCAGCTAGTAATCCCATTATATAATTTGCCACATTTCCTCTAGGCTGCTCTTAAGTCTAATTAGCCTACCAACATGGCCGTTATTTTATGACTCACCTCACCCATGGAGGCTTCCTTCTCCATTCACCTTCTTGCCCTCCTGGTTCTCCCACAACCCTAAGCCCAGGAACCCTAGATCCCACCTATGTCTCTTCTGCCCAGCTATTGGCTGTCAGCATCTTTATTCACCCATCAAAAATAACTTGAGGTCAAGGGGCAAGGTCACATAGCATCACTGTCACTTGGGTCTACGTGCCTACTCTCTCATCTCCAGGGCAACTAGGTCTTTGGGGCTGCACTTAGCATTACAACACATAGCAAAAGACCAAACCTCCACAGGAGGAAGGGAGGGAGCAAGAGGAGACCATTTCAGGAACCAGGTACATGGAGTTCTGAGTTCCAGTTAGAGATTATCATGTCACATGACCATCTCAGGGTGGTGATTTTACTTTTTGGAAGAGATAATAAGCCAAACAAGCAATGAGTTCAAAGTATCTTTAGGCAAGGTATCTAAAAGAACAGTTACTGGACCACGAGACTTCACAGACAGATGAGAAATGTCTGCAGTGCTAAGGAACCTGGGCAGATCTGGATGTAGGGATGACATCATTTGCATTTTAGCTGATTGTACTAGTAGGTAAACAGAACTCAGCAATAATGAAATTCATTAAGGATTCTTACAGACCAATAGCAATCTAAGACACTCTGCCTGAGGCTATGTGACAGGATTTCAGTTTCCATTCCCATAATAGGTTTCACTTTTTGATTCCTGTCCTTCCTATGGACCTGATCAAGACAGAAAAAAATATGGCATTGACCCATATAACAAAGAACTGGAGGTCACCACTGCAGGTGAGAGCTCCAATCTCCAAAGCTCATGAACCAGGAGTCATTCCAACCATGAGAGTCTGTAAGAGAACTTCAGTCTCAAATAAAACTACAGACTCCACTGACAATCCCATACCAGATTTATGAGGCTGTAGATCACAGAATCCATGTATTGTGTGCTTGGTAGACCTATGAAGCTTGAGTTTTCAAAGTGGTAAGAATAATCCTTATGTGAGGGAAGCCAGGTCAGCAGAAGAATGCCTTAAAATTATGGGCTTGTAAGTTGAGTTCATTCTTTAAATGAAGAGCCTCCCAAGCAACTTATTGAGGGCACCACCCTGATTGCTTCCTGCCGCTTTCAATGCTGTGTGAGAGAGAACCTTGGATGCAGAGGCCAAGACCTAGAAGCTTAAGAACCTTCAGCCTCCCTCCAACATGGTAAAAGGCTGTTAAAATGTAAAATGTAGAAATTGCTTTTGATCATATAGTGTAGAGGAAAAGGGAAGAAGTATACAGCCTTTTGCTCAAATTTCTGGAAGATCAGAAGGCCACGATATTGCCCTGCACCAAGGGCCTTTCCTAGAGATTAAGTGGCTGCTTCAGACTCTGTCAATAATCAGTAAAGCCTGAGATTCTCTACAGGCCATGCTTCTCCACCAGGAGAAAGCTGATTGAGAGGAAGGACTGTGGATGTGGCCTCTGCCCTACTGAGAGCCCTTGAAGACACCCCATACAAGTGACTACATCATTTGAGCAAACACTCCAAGACAGATTGCAAATAAGTAAGAGAAGTTTGTTACGGCACCAAGTTATGTGGGAAGGAGGCTGATATACCTGCCCAGTGACAATTACAAGCAACCTGCACTTCGTCCCTGTTTTCTGTGACCTGGGGAACACTCTGTAAGTACTTGTTTTGCAAATAATGAAGTGGCTTTTTTGCTTTTTCTTCTTCTTCTCTCCTCCTCCTCCTCCTCCTCCTCCTCCTCCTCCTCCTCCTCCTCTTCTTCTTCTTCTTCTTCTTCTTCCTTTTCCTCTTCCTCTTCCTCTTCCTCCTCCTCCTCCTCCTCCTCCTCCTCCTCCTCCTCCTCCTCCTCCTCCT